>JAWWEN010031231.1:0-52624 GCA_035582955.1 Sycophila texana | reverse complement strand
GCAATTTTTACTTACTCATTCTCTCCGTGTATACAGCATAGTAATTTTTACTAGACATTTCTCTCAGTGTATTGTTTACTTATTTAATAAAAGTGTAAATAAATTATTTAATAGAATAGTGTTTTTTTAGTAAACTGCAGGTTAAAAGGCATAAAAAGTACTACTTACTTCGAGTTGTCTCATACGATCTACTACGGGTCAGTTGTTGGAAAATACATCAGATCAACACGAAAACCACATAATGCGGCTCGCGCATTTCCTCCGTATAGTTTTCGACGTTTACTGGGTGTATTTTATGTAGAATAATCATTTTACAGTTTCTTCGCCGATTTCACGACTCGGCCAATATTCAGCGCAGTTTCAACGATCAAATTCCGGTTTACGTTGAATGCAACAGTGTCTACACAGTTTAAGAGTCCAGATAGCATTGTATATACTATTACTATATCCAGCAATTTAAGCTGCATTTACGTGCCGTCGCGCGTATATTCAAATCAGAAATACCCTGAATATACGATTTCAATTACTCTGGAAAATGTAGTTACGTGTTAGTTTAGTGTGTGTATTTAAAGTAAATTATACAAAAAAATGACGCACTGTAAATTTTAACGCTCAAATATTGAAACACGAGCTGCGATCGAATCTCTGCATCGAGTTATTAACTCAAGGTATTTACACGAGTAACGGAGGTTTGTTACCTATTAACCGAACTGGCTATAGTGAACACTAATTAAATCTTGTGACAGTAGTTATATATTCTATTCTTTATCAATTTTTAACCTTAACAAATTATTACTTTTAAAAAATTTGCCAAGTAAATGTTTATCAATAAATTAAATATTTCTTTGACTGTTCTTCAAGTGATTTTATATAAAATAAAATAAATTAAATTTTGTACATTACAGCAGTTATATGAATAAAAAAAAATTCAGAAGAGAAAATTTAAACTAGTTAATACAATTTTTCGCATTAAATAAAGATTCGAAAAACAGGCGAAAGTTATATAAGTTAGTTTTATTTTGTAAAAAAAAATCTTTCCACTGAATCATCCGGCTTAATATAAAAAAATCGACAGCGCTCAGCGG
The DNA here is from genome assembly GCA_035582955.1 of Sycophila texana. Taxonomy (NCBI): domain Eukaryota; kingdom Metazoa; phylum Arthropoda; class Insecta; order Hymenoptera; family Eurytomidae; genus Sycophila; species Sycophila texana. Next base: position 51,539 of record JAWWEN010031231.1, on the reverse strand, counting down.
CTCGCTTCTCGCGCGCCCTAATAATCGTTCGATTCGTCATTGTCTATTTTCGACAAGAAAAATGGGGATTTTCCCTTGCATCCCGGTGCCGCTCTCGGAGCGAAACAAAGCTGCGGCGATTTAAAAGGAACTTTTTCGAAGGGAACAGCCCAGAAGTCCGACGTTCCCGTAATGTCTGCAATTAACAGCGCGCGAGATTTTTCCCAAAGCGAAGAAATCGCGCGGCTGAGATTCTCCCCCCCCCCTCCCCCTCGCGAGTGTATAAGAGCGTTACGCAAGATCTTTCGTAATATTATCAGCTGAAACGCTTCCTGAAGCAATTTAACTTTCGAAATGCTCGAGATTTTCCCCTTATCTCCGCGAGTCCGTTTGCGAATATTTAAATCGTCAGCATTAACCCGAGGAGTTCGTGGCAGTTTTATCATTCGAGAAATAAATAACTATATTTTAAATGAAACGGCACCGTTTAACTTAATAACGAGGCATTAATAAACTCCAGTCGAAATAAAGGGTGTTAAATTTATATATGCGCTAGGCGAGGCTTCCACGATTCGCGCGCTCGTAATTATGTTTTGCTCTTTTACGTTCGATGGTTTAACGGTACCAACGTGAAGGATTTTATTTTTTTGTAAAAATTGCTCTAAACACACTATAATTATTTATTCATTTTTTTTTTTATGTTCATAGAAGTAAGTACCTTCATGTCCAACGTCAGTGATGTTTATGCAAGAATAAATATTACATACATAAAACTATTAAAAATTGATATAAAATAGTGATCAATTAATGAAGAATAATTACAATGTAAATTATTCAAATTTATCGAATACTCTCTAATATTTATTTTACGGAAGATTACGAATCGTACGCTAACGTTATAAACAATTCAATCAGAACTAATAAAATGGCTTCTCTTTTAGACCCACCACTTCTTAAAAAGAAAATATAAAATTCTTAAAGAAATAAGGGGATGTTAAAATTTTAATCTTAAAATCTATTTTACAGTAACTGAAAATATTTACTATTAATATTAAGCACATTCTAAGTTATCTAAGAAAAGAATGTAGGAATTTACAAGCATGTACAGGATATCGAAATCGATAAACAGATAAACAACTTGAATATAATCTCGTTTCCCTCGAAAGTCATTTCAAGCATTAACGATATTATTACATGAGAACACCATTAAGAAAAAATACAGAATAAAGTGAGTTTCTTATTTCTCAAGTACACTCCACTTTCCTTTACCTCGCGCATCTCGATTTACCTGCCTCCACCTGATTTTCCTCATAGAACACTGATATCACCCCAGATAAAGCTTTACCTAACTAACAGCTAAATAAAGCCAAGTAAATCACGAGATAACATTGGAAATTCATTGAGTATCGAGCAGCGCGTGTGACCCTCGCAGCGTCCTCATCCGAAAAACGAGTCACGCTGCCGCGACGTGAGAGGAGCGCCGGCCGGTGAATATTAACGGGCGAGTCTCCTCCGCGGCGAGCGAGAAAAATAGCTCCCCACCTACGCCCCCCGCGCATTGTCATCGCTCGCCGGGGCCCATTATATTTAAATGGCCCGCGCGACCCGTGGGCGGCGCGACGCGCAGGACGCAGCTGCCGCGCGCAAGATCGAGTCCTGCCTCCGCTATTTACCGCGCGTAAGCGAAAAATCCGCGAATCTTCCGCCGCCGCGCCCTGATCGACTGACGTTTTGTCGTGCGGCTTTGTCGACTTTTTTTTTAAGACACGTGCGTGGGTTTTTTTTTTTCAAAACATATATATTGAAGTTATATATTCAAGGGAATTTGATTTTTCTTATTTTCGTTCTAAAGATTTATTTGTTGAAAATTTGATTTAATACTTTTATTTGTTTGTATAGTGCTACGGATTTTACAGTATATGATTATTTAAAAGTGTCTTGATTAATCTACGGTTAATTATATTTTACTTTGATTTTTAATTAATCTGTTCGTTTATAGAAGTCTAAAGAAAAGAGTGCAGGGGAATTAAATATTGATATGAATCTTTCTATTAAATTGATAATTTTGAATTATTAAATTGTTTCCTTTAAATTATCTACAGTATCCTCGCCATTGATTTTTAAAAGAGGATATTCAAATACATTATATTATTAAAACGAACCTTTTATTTAATTTACACATATTTCGTAACATTTTAAGTAATTTATTCGAAAACTTTTAAAATCAAAATTAAATTAAATAGCTAAAGTAAATTAAGCCCTCGCATAGACCGTGTACTATTTATTTCCGACAACCTCAGCGTAGATTTGTAATAACGATATACGCCGTGCACCACCGAACAAATATGCTTACAGCGCAAAGCCTCGCGTACAAATGAGTAAGACATACGAGGAAGAGAAAAAAAAAGTTCGAAAGCCCGATGAGGAAAACAATCGCGAGGACCCAATTAAATTTCTCGGAACTGAGCTTTTTCAGCGCTGAGTCATCGGGTCGTTCGGCGCGGCGGAAGATTTTATCCGGCGCCGTCGAGCGGGCCATTGTTATTCCTCCTATTTGAGTTATCTGGAATCTCAAAATTGTCGTTGTTTTATGCATGATGCGCGCATCGCTTTAACCCCGTCACACCTCCGCTGAATGAGCGAGAAAAAGTGGGAGGGGAGGGCAGCAGAGTATCCTTTGTCTGGCTGCATAAAAAAGTCCAGCGATGCACGAGTGACAGCATTACGATTCACGGGAGACGCTCATAATTTCCTGATTTTTATCGACTGGAATCAAAACTCATTTTGGATTAATTTATTTCTCTCGATTCCGGTACATTGAACCGAATCCAAAACGAATCTTCAGTCTAAGTCGACGTTATTTATAATCGATTCTAATTTCAGCGATTTTCTCATTTTTAACAGTTACTTTTCTTTATTACCTAAAGTTCATTTACTGACAAATTACAGAATAGCTCTACTATTTAGGGATTAGTATAGTTTCAATAGTTTTTCATCTTCAAAAGGTGCAATTAACTGAGAACCATAAATTTTTGTATAATTAAATTAGTTGAGTTGGTAAAATAAAACCAAATTTATAAAAATATATTCACACATTTAAAAAAATTTATTTATTTACAGTCCATGCTGTACATTTCTTTTTGCTCGTAAATTTTTAAATTAAACTAAAAAAAAATTATATATACACAACGGAATAGGTATAGACATCCGTCCGGTATATATACATCGAGTAAATATTTTTACGATGTATGAATGCCATATCTGCTAGGAAATGCTCCTCCCTATGAGCCGTCGATCAAAAAGACAGGATCTTATGCAAAGTTCATGAAATTCAATTTTCGCGCGTGCACAGCCACGACGGCGAATGATCGCACGCCCGGACTAAGCGAGAGAAAGGAGCAAAAAGTCTCTCTGCCGTGCCCCCTGCGCTGTGCTCGCCGAGAAAAACTTTTCCCCGTAATTCTTCTTAGCATTTTTATTTATTGCCATCGTTACTTGTGCTGTCGTGAATTCCGTGTCACTTCGTACGTGGCGTCAGGTTAACAGGGATATGCATGCATCACAATCGCAAAAAAGGCATCGCTCGTGAGTAATAAAAAGTAAATTGTTGCTTACTCTATTTTCTTTCAAATAAAGTCACTTTCTACTTCGGACTTTCTTGACTTAAATATGTCCATTCAGGGATTATTTTTTTTTTGTGTTTATCAATTCATTTACTAACAAATTATTTATAAGATACAAAAAAAAAATACAATGAACACTTCATGGTAAATTTATTTTAAGGTAAGCACCTTTCTCAAAGACAATTTTTATATATAGTAAAGCGTTGTATAGTGTTTTTGCAATATATATTGATAATATTATTCCTCGATTTATTTCTTTACGTACACATTTATTTATTTATTTGTTTTTTGCTTCAAACGATTTTTAGTTAAGAACTGGGAAAGGTCTTTTTCTGGTAAAAAGACGCGAATAGAGTGGCGATGATATAACGCACAAAAGGAGTATTACGGTTTTGAATATTCAGGAGGGGAGAGAGGCTTCTCTTTTCGCGACGAAGCTGTTTATTTGATGGCCTTTCATTCGCATCTTCGTAAAGAAAGACTGTAAGCTTCGTCGAGGATTTACGAGGAGTCAAGTTTATTAAAGATGAAAATCTTTTTAGACGATATTCTTGATTCTTCGTCATGTCTTTTATATTTTTCATTATTATTTTTTTATTACTCAATAGCATAAGCCTATTAAAATAAAACCTTCGGTCAAATCTTTATTTTTATAATCAAATAAAGTATTATGCGAAGAAACTACTTTTCTTGTCGTTTTTAATCAAAGTAAATAATCGTGAAAGATTTTTTTTCAGGGATTAGTCTTTTATACTGTTTGTATTAATCAATATTACCATTATTTTTATTAAATTATAAATATAATCGATTAAAAGTGCAAGACCATAGCTTTTATTTTTACACTGACATTTGCTCGATGAAATTGACCACTTAGATTTTCACCTCACGTTCAATTCGAGAGTAAAGTGCCCTCCTATTCTATAGAATTTTATTTACTTTACAATTTTCTTTACAATTTCTCGCAATTGTATTGTTTTTATTTTATAAATAAATACACCCCTTATGCTACATAGTATTAGAACTAAAATGTACTAACTACAATTTACTCATCTACGATTGTATTAAATATTATTATAAATTTTTATTTAATAAATGTCTTGGCTATTCTGAAAAATTGTATTCAGATGTTTTAGTGGAATAACAGTCAATTACCCTTCATACTGTATCCACCCTTATTGCAAAGTAATTTTTTTTTTTTTTTTATCAAATTGCAAAGTAATTTAGTATGTATTTTGGCTTCATTTTCAAACGCGAATTCAGTATCCAAGACAATTTCAACGTCTAATTGTATTATTAAGCACATCAAGCGCTTCGAGGGGAGCTTCTTCAAATAATTGGGTTCTGGCAAGAGGTTTAAGGCTTCCACGTCTTACTCGTGTTAAGAAATAATAAATCAGTTGGGGTTGGTTACTGGGGAAGTAAGTGCTATCCGAATTACTTCACCCTATCCAATCTTTCGTTTACACAAAATTAACTGAAAGCTTTGGTTCGCATGGTCGAACGATGATTGTTAATGTATCACATCGTTCCCATTGTTAATTAAAAATTAAATTTAAAAATTAAAATTTTAACTAATTTCGTTTTAACTATTTCTTCGGGTATATATTTAGTCTTAATTAGAAATGAAAAAGAATCTGGTGTAGATTTGTTACCATTATTATTATTATTATTCTTTTATTATCAGGAAACTCATTGTACTTGTACTCTGAGGATCTTTATTTTTAAGATTATTAAGGCATCAGAGGTTACTTCTTGATTAAATTTTGCGTTTTCATTAATATAATCTGCGTCGATCTCTTTTTTACCATCTTTACATCATTCAGATATTGTATATTCAATTTTTGTTTTCAATTTAGATTGTCCAAAACTTTTCAGCTTAAAAATAAATTTGAAATAATACAATTCAACGAAGCAATCGTCACCTAAGGAGTCATTGATTACTCGCAATTTCTTCCCAAAAATTATCAAAGAAGAAAAATCAGAAAAACGATTTGATACACTTATCTAAAAAATGAGAACGTCACGGCCCGCGTAAAAATAAATTAATTTAGATAAATTTAGATAAACTTTAGATACACTTTAGATAAACTTTAGATAAACTTTAGATAAACTTTAGATAAACTTTAGATACACTTTAGATAAACTTTAGATAAACTTTAGATAAACTTTAGATAAACTTTAGATAAACTTTAGATAAATTTATCTAAGTTTATCTAAATTAATTTATTTTTACGCGGGGGTTTCCCTTAATATTAATTAACTAATCATTTTTCCCCTACTACGAATTCAGTAAACCTATAACACATTGATCAGCCTAACAATATACGCGGCGCAAATTGACGCGGAACCAATTCGAATCCCTAATCAATCTCTCAGAGCCTCCTCGGCCGCGACAATCAACTCATAAGCTCGGCGCGCAAAAAGCCGTCCCTCTCCATAATGAAGTCACCAACGAAATTAACAGCTGTCCATTTTCTCCTTGCAGGTACGTGTATACACAGCCAACAGCTGATCGGCGAGCAGAGCGCGCGGTCAGTGAGTAAGAAGCCAAAGGAGCCGTAAGGGGGGGGAGCGCATTAAAAGCCGTTAAGAGGACGATGGGGCGAAGCGCTCCGGCCATTCCCTAATAAAGCCGTAATTCACCGGCTCGAAATGGGTATCATTTGCGCCGGCCGGATACTACAAAGAAAGATCGAGCGGGCCCGCGCGTGTTTATATCGGCCCTTCTATGATTTACGAATAGGAAGGCCGAGCGGGCGCACTCGTCGTAATTGCGAGTGTTGGATGGGCTCATCCTTCGGTGTAATAAATGCGCTCGGGCCGATGCAACGGCCGGCGTACCTTAGCTCGCTGCGGGGTCGTAGGGAGAGATTTCCGCGGTGCGCCGGGCCCGCGGCGCGTCGTTGACCTTTTGAGGCGGAATACGACACCGCCGGGATTCGATTTTAACCCGGAGCTCGCGCGCGCACTTCCGATCGTCGGTTTTAATGGTTGCTACTCTTTGCCTCGCGGAGAGCGGCCCCGGGGCTCGCGGAGATTTTGAAATTAAAACACATTGCTGGGGTTCAAAATGAATGGCTAGTGCGAATTTTTTATTGCGTGAGGTTCTCGTTTATTCAAATTATATTAAAGAATTTATGGGATACTAGTGAAATTACAAATTTATGGAATATTACTAGTAAAATTACAAATTTATGGAATACCAGTGAAATGACAAATTTATGGAATACTAATGAAATTACAAATTTACGGAATACTAGTGAATTAAACTACAAATTTATGGAATACTAGTGAAATTACAAATTTACGGAATACTAGTGAAATTACAAATTTATGGCATACTAGTGAAATCGTCGCGTTTCACAGGAGCTGATTTTTGAGGTTCGAACATCAAACTGAATGGCATTTAATTTTTATGATCATTTACACTTTAAACAAACTTTTGAATAATTAGAAAATTAATGATTATTTCTTTAATCTGTTTCAAATCATTTTCAATCTTGGCGCTTCTATTTATCATATTCCTTTTTAAAATGCTTCACAAAATCTTATCATAGTTTCTTAAAGAAAGGAATTATTGGTGGATCCAATAGTTAAAGTACGCTGGTATGTTATAAAGAGAAAATGCGGAATACCATATCCTTCATGGTCCGCTTTTTGTATCAAACCACTTTGCTACTATTTTTTATTTTTTTTTTTTGTTATTAATTTTTTGTTTAAAAACATTCATTACAGTTTCGCAAGTTATGCTTATAGCTGATTAATCATACTTAGCCGAAAGTGCACGCACGGCTCCGCCGCCGCTCGCATATCACGCGGCGCTCGACATCGGTTACGCTTCCATGTGGTCCGGACGTTCCGCGCGGCAGCCGCGACCGCCGCGGTGTTAATTGCGCTCGTACTTTAGCGAATCGTGCGTTCTGTTTTTTTTTTTTTTTTTCATCTCTTCCCAGTGTCCGTTGGCATGCGCGCACCCACCGAGTCGCATCGTCGTGTTTATGCGCCACTTTAGGCCAGTTATTACGCCGCTGCGCGCATTAGGTAGCCTTTTCCCGCTTGTTTATGCCCGCACTCGAGGATTTCTCCTAATATTTTATGACTCGGTTGGGATACTGTGTAAAGTATATCTACCTGCGAGTATGGGCATTTTTTTGAGAGGCGCTTGTATATAAGCGCGTATCAAAGAGGAGCAATGAATCGTTGCAAAAGTTGGCACAATGAGAAGTTTATTGAACTATAAATTGTCTGTGACTTTTTTTTATGCAAATCGTGTATTTTAGCATGAATAGAGAACGGGTTATTGAACGTCTGACTGTGTTTTGATGGTTAGAGCGCGTAAGGGTTTTAATGCTGAAATCTTTGAATGGCCGTTATAATACACGTGTTATATTTTCATTGCTCAACTTTAATTCCCTGCGGACGTTAAATTTATTATTGGTTCTGGTTAGGATTTTGATAGATACTCGTCGATCGTTGGAATTCATACGGGACTTCTTAACTGCAAATAGTTACGTTTTATTTATTGAAAGCTCATCATTCATTTAAAATTTCATACAACATCTCTGTATCGGTGGATGATAATAACAAAGTGGATTTTATATTTTCAGAGATAATTTAGTCAAATGCATATACTTAAATCTTAAATAAATAATATTTTTATCAAGTAAGGAGATGGATATTTCATGAAGTAAAATAATGATAATATATCTTTGGTCTACTATTTATAGTTAGAGGATAGTATTAATCCACACAAAAAAATGCCTAAGAAGCTAAGTTATAAAAATGACTATAGCTATGACGAATTTATTTCATTTAAAATAACCGATAAATCGGTCAATATAAATTAAAAAAAATTTTAACATATCGCTGCCAGTTTCCTATACTCACTCCCAAGCTCCGCACATTTTTTTATATTCTAGCAAAATGCGATTATTTATTTATTGATTTTTAGACTGCCCGTTCATTCTCAAAATAAATAAATATCCCCGCTTGAAATCGTCTTGTTTGTCCCCATCAATGAAGCGATATTCCCAGCAGGGATAAGATTACGCAAGAGTATGAAAATGAGCTGCGGAAATATTTTTCCAAGATTCACGCGCGAAGAGTCTCCCATAAATTCGCAATGAAACCACGCGACGACGTTAAAAGCCTTATAAAATATTTTTTTCTCGAATGCCTAAGCTCTCAACTTTGAATTTTACTTCGTTACACGCGCGTAACTTTCAACCCTCGAGTATAGGCGCGAGCTTCCTCGGATTCCGCGAGTCTGCTCTCCGCTGCGGCTACTTTTTTTTTTCTCTCCATCCGTAGCCTTCTCTACGCGCCGTGTAAGGGCAAAAGGTGAGTCGAGCTTTCGGCGTGTAGGGATTCGCGAGGCGTGGCGAGTTGCGATCGAAATCTCACCCAAGTTATTTTGCCCCCTTCCTCGCGCTGGACGTCCCGGGCAATGAAACGCGCGAGGCTCGAGTGTGTGTAGCGGAAGCGCGGCCTTTGCATTTTTCACGGGAGGTATTAATCAGTGCTTTTAGCGAAATATAAGGTACAGAGCAGTGGCGCGCGTTAATTATTCACGCGATTCCTCAGATTATTAGAGTTTTAATTAAAATAACTCGAGAGGGCTCGCTCGGATCGTTAAGTAGACAATCTCGTCCAGGTTTTATACTATCTTTGTGTTTTATGCATCCGTATTTAGTTGTAATCGCATTGTATTTGTTTTAAATATGCGTATAAATGTTGTTTATAAGTACTTAACGTGGCAAGTATATTGTCATGTAAATCGGTATAGACGTGAAAAATATTTTAAATATTTATTAAAGTTAATTATAAAATTAGTATTTAATTATTTTCATAATATACCGATTCGATTGTACATGTAACGGATATTTAGTACAACAAAGGATTTTCAGTATAATTACCATATAAATCTGAAAATATAGTGTAGTGTATAGTGTAATTAAATGATATCACTTTTATCATTTCCACACTAATACAGTTATACTAAAAATTCATTTATATACCTCAGTTTTTCTTGATTAATTACGCTAATTATTTATTTACAAATAACATAGACTACCGTAATCTCTTCTAATACTCCCGATGCCCTCTTTGAAAATTCAAACAGGAAATCAAAAAGGCCTACAGCACTTTGTTCTAGCATATATACAAAGACAACTCGACCGCATTTGTAAACAAGTGCTAATTTCCTTGCCGCGGCGCGAGCATCGCTCAGGTCATTGCTCACACATCCGTTTGATCGACTATCCCCAATGTGTATCACTCCCAATTATTTAAATATAATACATCGGGTCCGTTCATTTGTATCGCGGACAGCCGCATGTGCAAACGAGGGGCCGCAAGGCGCATGCGTAATCGATCGTTACGAGATAAGTTTCGCATGTTTAGTGTTTGTTAAAAGTTTCGCGGAGGAAGCATTGGGGCCCTAATGCGAACGCGCATTTTGCAACGTCCCTCGGAACCCTCGGGACGGGATTTATCGTCGTTATGGATTGCACGGCCATTCGAATCAACGACTTGTTGTAAGTTTAAGCTTCGACGTTTCAGATGGTCGCTTTCGTGCGTTTTATCCAGACTTTAAGCTTTGATGAATGAAAGGTACGGGGCAGGCATTTTTTTTCTTTTGTTTGTATTTTTATTTTTTATTTTCTTTTTTGTCGTTTTTTAGGTAGTCTTGCCATTGTTGGATACAAATCCATTTGCAGCTTTGATAAACGATGGTTACGTAGTATTTGCATAAGCTTATAAATAAGGTGTGCGCTAAGCCTTTGTGGCATTTATATTAAATTTTACGTATCATAAATATTACATTTTTTTTATTTGTTTTAACCTAGGTGTACAATTGTAGTTACGAAATTTCATAAGAATATTCAGAATAAATTAAGAATAAATTATCTACGAAATGTCAATACATTTTGATGAAAAAAATCAGTAATAAAAAGTATAAAAAAAGATGTTAAATAGATTTATATAAAATAAACAGTTAAAAAGAACTACTAGACTTACAGTAATATAATAATTCAATTTCAATACTATGGAATAAAAGCTAGCAGTGCAAATTACGTCAAATGTCGTAATTTTCACTGCAAGTCTAATAATTTTCTAATAAAATTTCCGACTGTACATACACACACACGCACAAACACGCAAACCACATCTTTACGATGCACCTGATAATTTCAAACTGCTAGCAGTCAATTGTGAGAAATTTCAACATGAGATCGAGAATTTCTATTTCTCGCTCGGGTGCGAGTGCGACTGACTCCTTTGAGATACTAGATCGGTGCGCGAGGCTTGTGAGGGATTACCGCGAACCGGTTACACTGAGGCGAAAGTGCCTTGCATTTCTCAGAGCGAGGAAGTTCGCGTGACTTTCCGCGCCACTCTGATTAAATTGTGAGCGATGAACGCCCTGACGAATGGTCTGTGCCGTCTCGGAACTGATCTACTTAGAGCATCCTCGACCGCTTTATTTCGTCCTTTCGTATAATACTAATTGAAGTATTTAAATTTAGAGTGAGCTGTGCCGCTGAAATTGATTTCTCGATTACTTAATTAAAAAAAAAAAATTAGCGGTGAAATATACTTTCCGTAGTTTCAATATATTTTATAATATCCGGTTGTCAAGCTGTCGATTTACGTAATTAATAGCAAAGGTGACCGTAGTTTATTAAGAGTATCAATCGATTGGCACTATCGAGGTCGGTACTTTATTTTTCTTTCAAAGCGACTAGACAAGGTTGAAGCCTATATAAAGTTTAATCATCATGTGCGGTACGCACATCGAGTGCTCTTTAATTACTTCAAAAGTAGTAGAATTATTAATATTCTATTAGTCGAGTAATTAATTGGTTACGAAATAAAAATACTTGCAGTAAATTTTTATAAAGAATAATAGAAAGATTCAGAGAAATGTCGATTTTTTTTTTTTTAAACTTTCATCTTTTTTGATCACGTTAAGTTTGATAAGACGACGAAACTTGAATCTAAATATTACCAGACGTTTTTAGGACGATCATTCTGACAGCCACGTAAAATGAATCTCCTCCGAGTGGTAGTCGCAGAAAAGCACCCTTGACCCGGCCATAAATAATTCCCGAAATTTAATCGCTCTCGTATTCAGAACGTCGCCTCGGCAACATCCGTCATCTAAGTCGTAAAAGAGACTGACCGAGATCGCGATCTCCGCTGCTCTCCGAGCGACTCCTTTTTGAAATTTAAATGATTGCGCATTTATGCATTGCTTTGGTAGAATACAATCCGTAATAAATAAAAATGAATCCTGCTCCAAAAAATATATTTTGATAAAGTGTACGAGACGATCACCTCATTGATTTACATACTAGTGCATTTACTACAAAATATAATCTACTGCCTACTTATGAAAATCTACTACTTTAAGCAAAATCGCGGTAACTCTTAAAAACTTTTAAAAACAGGCTAAACTTATCCGTTGCAGAAAAAAAGTATAATCAATTTGTAGTTTGACTATACTTCGAAAGAAATATTTGTAGTCACACTACAAGAGATTCCTAAACATATAGTTTTATTGTAGTCACGTAAATTTTATTATTTATTATCGTCCTTTTTTCTTTAGAAAAAAAAAACTTAAACAAGTAAATAGAAAACTGATTCTCTTGTAGAAAATATACACATAAAATCTGAAAAAAAAACCATAAATATCATGGTCCCAACACCGTTATACCGTATCTCTCGATTGTTGTTTTGCTTTCTTTTCCATGAATATAAAAAAGCAACGGGAAATAAGCTACGACGTCACATAGTAATCCCATTGTTATTTATAATCCCTGCGTGTTTACCCCCGGCCCCCACTTAGCATTAGCGGGGGGCGCGGCGTTGCCGAGTTAATTTGAACGATGCCGTTTACATAAGGACCATGAATTTCTCCATATCCTGCTGCATATGCCGGAGCACGTGCCTCGCATTCATTAGCCATCGATTTTGTCGGCGGCTTAGTGCCTCGCGCCTCGGACTCGCCTGGGGTTAATTACAAAGCGCGTTTCCAAGTACACCGGCGCGCGTCGACCGCAATGAACGACGTCATTCGATGCTCGGTCGCGGGTACTCCCCCCCCCCCCCTCCTCTTCCACATTTTATTCTTTGGTCCTCCTCTCGCTCGTTACTAATTGACGATTCGATTAGCTGCTAATCGCACGCGATCGTAACTCCCTTTGTGGCCGGCATTAGGCGCGTTCGAGTACGTTTCATTCGGCCGTCGGGAGCAGATTTGTATGAATCAGTTTGCCTCGTGGACTACAGTCGGTGCGGTTTTTATTGAGGTCGGTTAGCTTGCGATTGGTTACGCAAGGTCCTCCAAACTGATTTACATGGTAATTTGGTTTAAAAGAATAATTATCTGGATAGTAATTTTAGTTTCCTTATGTAAAATATAGAAATGATTATGCGAAAATATGAAGCAGAGGTAAATTTGAAGCGATTGGAAACTTGAATTAGAATTAAATTTGATAAAAAAAAATAAGAGCTTTGAAAGCTCATTTAGAATGGAACTAGTTTTCTCCTGCAAAATGCGAGAGTGAAACATTATTTCATTGCTAGGAGCTTGATTTAGATCAAAACATTCTTTTTTTTTTAAATGTTTGTATTCGATAAAAAATGAGCTTTAAGAGCTTATTTATAATTCTTAATCACTTCGAGTGGTATATTATTGTTTTCTAGCTTATGTAAAATAAATTATAAATGACTAGAAACGATAATCAGCGTAAATTTGTAAATTTTAATGGCAGCTTCTCTCTTAATTCCATTCAGTGGAATTTCACTATCATTCAGTGCATTTTCACTATTTTGCAGTCCAGATTAGTTCTAACCAGTGAAAATGAACTGATCAGGACTGGGAAGTAGTGAAATTTCACTAAATGGAATTCAAAGAAGTTCATTTATAGTCTTAAACATACGAATTTTGTATTCGATAAAAATAAATAAATAAATAAAACTTCAGCATCTTAAAAATGTTATTATTTACCGCAGTAAAGCAGAAAAATATTAATGTGAGAACGTAAGAGAATATATACGCGCAGTTATCGTAAAATAAGAAACTATACTTACCTAAATCTGTTTCGCAAGTGTTATCCATTTAACAGTAAACGGCATAACTAGTGCAGGAGTGTCCAAAGTACCATCCTCGGGGAAAGAAAAATCGCGTCTACTCCGTACGGATATATCCCAGAGCGAGCGATTCTTTAAATCGTCGTCAATCTCGCGAACCGGTTTCTATCGTGGCAGCCCCATTACACCGAACTGTATTGTGTACGCTCGTGAAAAACGATATCGCGGGCTTTTGCAAATAATCTAGCCCCCGGCCCATGGGCGTCTATGAGATATCCACGAGGCTCCAGCTTAGATATTAGGACCCCATCAGCGACGGGAGCCTCGTAATTAGCAAGTGCGAAAAGTTTTCTAAAAGCCACTCTTCCCGTTGATCGACAGAGGTCTGGGTGCTGATCGGCGAATGACGACGTAATATGGACACAGAAAACCTGGTGTCTTTAATAATTCGAGCTTGTTAACGGAAAGATTTAGTATAGTCGACATTTGGCTATGTACCTTACACATTGTGCCATTATCCTTATTACAATCTTTATATTTTATTTTATTTTATGAATTTATGGGTTTGTACACCCATCATAAACAATATAATTCCAATCAATGTTTCAAAACACTTGAAACTAGTAAAATGTAATATTGCAGTGATTGTTGATTCAAAAAAAAAATGAATGTTGTGAATTATCCAACAAGTAATTTGATTAGTTACTGTGTACATACGTAGTAACTCATATTGAAGATACTTCTTGAATGATTCACAAAATTCTGTGATCATTATTACAAAATTTACAATTACATGAATTTAACTGTGCCAAAAATTAAAATAATACAATGGTGCTAACAATAAACTTTTATTTTCGTCGATCTATTTTTCTGAAGTTGATTAAAATATTGCGGGCGTTTGATATTTTTCATAACGATCGTCAATATCGGTGCCTAACGATATTTACCCATCAAAAGTGTTAGTTCATTAATAAACGATGGATCCAACGCACATACTTATTTATTTATTTAAAAACAGATTCGCCGCATTTGCGGCAGTGGGTCAAAAGCGGGGACCAACTCATATAAATATCAAATAATCGACTAGCGTGCCGCAACTTTTCAGGGAATCCCCATCCGGAGAAATTTGGATCCCCAAAGTTTGCCCGAGAGGGGGTGGTATTTCCGGAAACGCCCCTGGGCTGCACCACTGCATACACTAAGTTTACCGGGATACGAAGTCGCGTTACTGTACGAAATTAGTCCACGAAGCTCATTTGTTTATTTGGGCGGGGATTGCGCGCCTCGAGTTACGCGACATTTCGGGGTAACGTATATGAAATCACATTTGACAGATTTGTTTATAATTAGTCGAAGATCTTCCACGAGAAACTGTTCAATTTTCTTAAATTTTTTTCTCATATATTTGCCGAAATTATTAAGATAATTATTATGTAATTATATTAAAGGCAAAAAAATTTAGAAAATTAATAATTTTTTTCTCGTTCGTTAACATCGTAACAATATGCATGCTATACAAAACAATTTTCATAATCTTATAGGTTTAAACCTTCTCGTTTGCATAATGACTCATTTTATCTTACTGCCTTAATCCCCAGGTAGAAAATGTGCATAATAAGGAATGGTGAATCAATTTCGAAGTTTCATTTTGTACTTTACAAAAGTTAATTAAGCTTCCGAATCCATACAAAGTACATTGCATACTGTTTCAGAAAATAAATACTTATTTATAGAACGAAGACCTTGTAAGTACTTCTATAATGAAATATTTGATCATTCTATAAAATACAAATTGTATAAGTACTACATGCGTATCTCTGCGATGAAGTTCCGCAATTTTAGTTAGACTTTTATTTGAATTAAATTATAAACATAATGTCTGCCGAGAAAGAGGGTAGGTTTTATTGTAAATTAAAAATGTTTTAATTTATGGTGAAAGATTTTTTTATAAAGAACCGTAAAATTCATTTATTTATTACACATTTAGAACACATTACTCTGTGCCCACAAGTTTTCTGTTATATTATATAATAATAGTCGACAGTCTGGCGGTGTTTACTTCTGAAATTGTAGCGGTTTTCATCCGTCTTGTCGATTTTTTCGCAGACATCGATCAGGAGTGACATTCTAGGTCCGGAAGATGCGGACGAATGAAAGTTTCATCGCGAGCCGACGCCCCGCGGATATCGGCCCCTACGTTATGGCGCGTAACTCACTGGACGCAACTGAACTCCGGCTGTTTTAGAGGCGTTACCCTCTCAGTGATCGACCGACTTTGCCTTTTTTTTTAAAGAATGGATGGCTTTAAAGGAGATCGTTTATTAGAGTAAAAATTTTAAGAGTAAAGTAACACAAGCTTCGGGATATTATTAATGCCACTACGGGTATGTAATTTACAGAATTAATTAATATTGGGAAATGATAAAATAAGCAGAAATTGTTTTATTTAATTTAATTTTTGATATTTTTGAAACGTGTATTGAGTATTATACAGGCCCTACGATATAAATTACAAAGTTGAAAATTTATACTCGGATAAAATTTAATTATTAAATTACAGCTCAGAGAATATTATTCTTTATAAAGTGTTTTTTTTTTTTTAATGAAAATCGAATTCATAATATTTTATTAAGGTACATTGTACAGAATATATTCTGTATTTGTTGAACAAACAATTCAAAATAAAATTTCCGGTCTTGAATCAAAGATCTCTTTAAATGGAGTCACTGATTATTGAAACATTTATTCGATTATTTATTTTGCCGCAAATAATTTTGTTGAAAGCTCCAATTTTATGATCCATGGAGGTACGTACTATACTCGTAAATCTTTTTCCTGTAAATTGACAATTTGTCTTTTGCTAACACTAAAACTTTTAGGAGTCATATAAGCATCCTTTACGGGAAAAAGGTATGTAACCCAAGGAGTTGACATTGTTCTTACAATAACATAGAATATTACAAGAAATCTCGTGCAATATTTTTTTTGAATTCCACTTTAAGCTCCTCTAAATATTAAGTATGTAAAAATACATAAAAATTTTCGATCAATTAATTGAACAATTATACTACCACTTTTAATAACTGTTTTTATGTATTCATACACGAAATTTTGAACAATAATTTGTTTAACAATAGTTTGAAAAATTTGTAAATACTGTAATTTACAATAATTTAATTTACAATAAACGACTATTCTATTTTATTCTATTTTATTATAGCGACTTCGAAAATACACTAATTGATCAAAACATTTATGAATTAAAATTAAATTTCTCTTTTATTTACATCACAACTGGCATCTTTTGCAGGAAGAAGGTGTCTCTTCTCGCTTTACAAAAACAATTTTAACATATTCAACGATTTTATACATTTCATTCCGAATATTTCATAGCAAAGCGCCTCCGCATCAAACGCCAAGCATTATCAAATTAAAATTCAATCCCACAAAAGTCTCCTACCGTCACGTCAGGGAATTTCGACTCTGCCAATCGGCCGTCCGCATCCGAGCGCGAAAACGAGCCGCCGCGGCTCTACGCGAGGCTCTGCGCCCGTGGTGCGCGGAAGAGAGCCGAGAGCAGCGGCGGGACCGGGCCGACAATGCTAATGGCTGTCTCGGCCGGCTTTATGCTCGCCCATTGTGCCGCGGCTTATTTATAATGATTGTGGAAACGCCTACGTGATGCACTTTATTGAGTCGTTTTCGTCGACGCTGCTGCTCTCGCGTCTCCCTGCGCCCACAATGTCTCATTTTAATGCAGGCGAGCGCGCTCACTTTTTCGCCCGGTATTGTGCGCGACCGAGAAATATATGTCCAATTAGAACGCAGCCTGGCGCTCGATCCATCCCGACGTTATGCATCGATCGATTAAATTGCTCCTGCTTGTTTTTTAGATAAAAAAAAGGTTTTCTTTTCTTTTGGTTTCCAATTTTCCGGAGCTTCTGGGTCATGGATAACGGTTTCGAATTATAAACAATATAGCTTCAATCCGAGTTTCTTTTTGATTTCATGAAATACATATATATATAGATACATATATATAGATTCGTTAAGGTGTATAAGAGCATATTTAAATGAAGAAATACAAATGCATTACTATATGTACTTGATATAAAGTGGCTTCAAACACAAGAAGATCCACAGTAGGTTTAGTTCTCAAAAAACGTTTTTTAAAAGCTAAAAGTAATGTTGATTATCCTTGCGAAAAATTCGCTTTTTTTTATATCGACTAGTTAACCAGAACAAGAGAAGCTTATTTCCATCTCAGTAGGATGAATAGTCGACAATCTCATTTCTTTATGCATACAATCGATTCCTAAACACGATTCCCGAAGCATCTATTTACCAGATAGTGGCTAAATAAAAAACGAGAAATTTTTCCTGGTACATTCTGATCTAAATGTATTCCCGATAAAGTTTGCCGTAGTCAAATAAAAATTGTGAAAAATATAGTGTCGTTCGAAGCGGAGGAAGGGAACCTACGGAAAAGGCTAACAGTATGCTCGTGCAAGGGAAAGGGTGAACGGGAAAATGTCCTTTATTTAAAAGTGAAAAGTATTTACGATCTCTCGAAATCCAGCCATTCGTTCGCGCTACTCGGAAAAAGAATTACGTTTGGCAAGATACGCATTGCGCTGCACAATTCTTAAACGATATCTCCTAGTAAACTAGTTATTATTAATTAATAATGATCATATTTTGAATGGTCATTATTTAATAATTTTAAACAAATTAATAAAGGTACATACATGACGCAGTTTATTAATGACAAATTCGAGCAAAAAATGCAGTATCTATAAGAAAATATGGTTTAAATTGAAAAAAAGCTGAAGTAATTTTTTGTTCTTATCTTCGTCCGATCGACAATTACTGTTAAGCCGTTACGACGTTTATTTATTTACTTTTTTTCTTTAGTTGCAGCGTCACGTCACGTGCATTAATCCGGCTACAGAATAAAAGTCCAGACGGGGGTTCGAGAGTCACGTGCGGAATCTCCGATAAATAATCCGACGAGGCGCATAAAACGCGCATGGGATTATTTGTCACCTCCCCCTATTTCTCGCCTCGTTAAGCTCGGCCTGCAGTGGCCGAGCCCCGGCAAATTAAGCGACATTATTGGAAGACTGCGATGTTCCCTTCTTCCATCCCTCCCCCCTTTTGCTCTTTTTTTTCACCGGGAAGCGAAAATTTTCGCCAACTATTCTCGCCGGAGAAGCTCGCCCGGCGGAGATGGGTATAGAGAAAGCCGGAGATTTATGGTCGATGAAATCGGATGAAAGGTAGAAGAGTTTCGATTTTTTACATGCTTTGCTTTTTTCGAGTTGCAAATTCTGACCTCAAGTTTTTTTTTTCCACGGCCGGCCTCGTAAAGTATTTTATAGTCTATAAAAAGTGCACAATAATTTCGGAAGGGATGGTGCTGCGGTGCAGCTTTTTTAGGAAAAATTCTTTTTTAGTTTTGCGAAAGATTTTTTCTTTCAACCGACGCATACGTGTAATATAGGAAAAGTTTAATCGCTTTATGGCGTTACGTCCGGTAGAGTGTAAATTTTCAACTCGTGAGTTATGTGAAGTTAACTTCGAATAACTTATTTTCTTTTCAAAGATTATATTGATTGAAGTGTAATATAAACATTTTGTATAATTCAATTGTTTTAGGCAATAATTTAAAAAATTCCAATTGTGTCAGTCAAAAGTTTTAATATAAATCTATGTTTAGTTGGTATTCTATAATTAAACAGCATAGCCGTAAAAAAGATCAAAATCTCTGCGCACGATTGAGAAACAAAATAAGTTTTTTTTTAACTGAAAATGTGAATATTTTGCAAATCTATAAGGCATAATGTGTATAAATTTAAACTCTAATTATCATGTAGAAAATAAATAAACATTGTTATTAAAAAAAATTGTAACCCTAGAGAGCTTTAGTTAAAAATAGTGTGGGCTTGCCGTACTTGTTTGTTACTACTTATATATTTATATTTCGCTTCATGCCTGCTGAATACTGAAGGGATGAACGCATCATTTGTGATCGAATTAAATGTTAAATAGATTGCCGGAGGTCGGCGCTGAGGGAAGGGAATGGCCGGAGAGCCCAGTGCCATTAAAAATAATGTGGTCTTACCGTACTCGTCTGTTTCTACTTAAATTTATTTTATCCTTTTACTTGCATATGCTCTTTTTCTTTTGTATATAAAGGATCAAATTTTTCTTTTAAAATTTAACTTTTTATAAATATATTTTAAATATATATATTTTTTAAAAGATTATCTTGCAGTTATAATGGAACCAACAGGAGCATGCTCTTTTGTGTAGTGATTTTTATACTGATACTTCAGTAATGAATATCCATCTTCAGAAAGGAGAGGGCATCACCCTTTTCATAATTCGCCCTTTCTTCTTTTTTATTATACCCTTGTTTTTATCCAGATCTATTACTATGGGTGAGATTAGAAAGACCAGTACCCCTTATAAACAATGAACTAGAAAAATCCTTCCAAACGCAAGGCACGCAGGCTTGAAACGATTTATCTGCTCAGTTGAAAAAACTCTCTACTCGCATTAAATTTCATCAGCTATAAGCACAACATTTTTATCTTAAACCTTAAGTTTAAAATAAATCATTCCTATAAAAATTGTGCTTTGACTACAAAAATACATATACACTGAGAGAAATGTTTTTGTAAAAATTACTGTACTGCTTGGAATAGTGGTCACAGACTGACATTTATAGTACATCAAATTTTACGGAAAATTAAGTCAGTCTGCGATTGCTTTCTCAAACAGTTTAATAATTTTTATAAAACGATTTTTAATCTTTACTAAAACATTTCTCTCAGTGCACTTGTTTCAATAATCATCGAATATTTATATTGAGATATCAAATGCCACTCTACTCTCCCTTCCAAATAATCCAAACACACTTCGCTCACCGTCAAAGCTGAAAACCACGAACACAACGCCGACAGCCTCGAGTCATCCCGAGTAAGGCGCGCGCCTTGGATCCCGGCAAAGTGGCGCGGCGAGGCCTTGCCCTGGTCGGCGGTCAATCTGTCGGGGCCGCGTCATCGTCGAGAAGCGGCGGCTCCCGGCGGGCCGACGTTGCGTAAGTTACGGGGTGCAGCGCGCCGCTCGGGAGCCACAAAGCTCGGGGCCGTCATACACCGCGGGGCCCGGCTAACGAGCGTCCCCGCGGGACCGGTTCGCCCGCTTGATTGGCCCGGATGCCAGGGGCCGCTGAATTTACGGCCGCCCACCGCAACGGCGCGCTCGTCCTGGCCAATAAGGATTAACATATGTACCGCGTTTGACGAGTCGCGTCGCGTCCTGTTAGCGCACTGGAGGTAGGTGGAGATAGCAGGGGGGGGGGGACGTAACGACGATTGAGACGCGCCAGCAAGTGGTACTCGGATCGCGCCGAGGAATTATGGCTCGGGCACTGGCCGCTGCAGATGGGAGTTACGTAAGTCGCGTCTGTCGTAAGGGACGCTCCAGTTTCCGACTGATGGTGTGCATGCGTGTCGGTACTCGCTGGACACTGATGATGGGGTCGTTCAACTTTAGCGATGCTTGTTTATGGCTGTGGTTTTTGTTTTCGTCTTGTTGCTTTTTTTTTTGTGCATTGCAAATTTTTGAATAGTTTGGAGTAATCACCGGGATCAACGGATCAATGGATTTTGATGAGAGTTAGTTTAAATTGGTGGAAACAAAATTCTGTAAAAAAAATGTCTCAATGTCGGTGATAAATGAATTTTTTTTTTATTTAGTCTGGATTTTCTCATCATTATGTTTTAAATTTTTTTGCAGACTTTAAAAAGATTTTAGTGTTTTTTAAAAAAATCTCGAGTAGTCTCCAACCTTAAGTGTGGCGAATTAATGACACACTTTTTTTACATTTTACTTTATTTTTTATAATCTGATTTTTTAATGGTTATTCAATTATCACAACTTCAGCTTCATTCAGCTCATACAGGTCATCTGAGGATGATGAAAATCAAAATTAGATATTAAGAGAAGCTCTTTCAAAGTAAATAAACAAATACTACGAAAACGAATCTAATTGAGTGTAATAAATTCTAATTTAATTGAGTAACTTTTTTCCCGTCAAGAATATTCGTGTTTTATTTTGTTATGAACTCTATTAGAACACTCTTTTACTGCTTCTGAGTTGATATTGTATTATTTTATTCATTCATTATATTTATTTCAAATATACTTTTATTCTTAAATAAAATTTTAATTAAAAAATTGAACTCTATCATTGCAAAATAATTATTTTCAATTCACTCGATGAAAATTTCAAATTTGCCCATCTCGATTCGGCTTGCCGAATATTATTACAATGCTTCTCTTCCCAAGTCCACACAATATAAGTCCATACATTACATCGGGAGGGCTAATCTCAAACGAATCTCATGCAAATGTCAAGGGGTCAGCGCGAGCGAGCGTCCGGGTCCGAACAATTGCCGCGATTCGTTAAATCCCCGCGCGAAGGATGAAAATCGCGTCGGCGATTCCCGGTGAATCGCCGGGCGATTATTCACGCGGAGGGGGCGCTATCAGCCCGCGGGCTTGTTAAATTTAATTAAACTGTTTATCTTATCCGTGGCCGGTCAACGGGCCTCGCGACCGGCGTATATGCTAATCCGGGCGCGTCAACGCGTGCGCACGCGCCTTTATCAAAGCTGCGCTTATAGCGGGAACCCCGAGCGAGCCAGCCCCAGAGAAAGACAGAGAGATACAGATAAACTCGACACTTTCTTTCCGAGCGGATTACAATTGAAAGAGAGAGAGAGAGAGAGAGAGAGAGAGAGAGAGAGAGAGAGAGAGAGAGAAAGACAGAAATAGAGATAGAAAGAGAGAGAGAGAGAGAAATGCTGATAAGGCGATCTAATCGGGGCCAGCCGCGACGACTGGCGCGTGAAGAAAAAAATAAAAGGCAGCCCGAGAGAGTTTTGCGTGGCCCGCGGTGTATACCGCTAGGCCGCGCGAATTAGAAATTCAAATGTTTTTAACGGCGAATCGCACGCGTCGTAACGACGCGCCTGATGAATATTGAAGGGATGGGCGCCTTTGTGATCGAATTAGATGATAAATAGATACCGGCGCTGAGGAAGGGGGGCACAGTCGAGGGCCGATGTCGGTTGGGTGTATATATACGAGCGGCCGGCTTGTCCCGAGGCAACGATTTGCCAGGGCGCAGTAACAATGAGGAGCATTTGTTGCCGCTCTTTATCCACCGGAAAGAAGCGAGCGCTCCCTTCCTCTTGGGCCTCGAGTGCGTGACTCGTGCGTTAGTGCCGATCCCCGGCTATTAATTCCTTTTTCGAAGCGATCGATGACGCGTCGTTCGGGGCTACGCGCGCTTTTGATTAACAATCTCAAGGCTCGATTTGCTTTGTAAATCAAAGTGCAAATTGGACTGGCGAATGCAAATTTATTTGGAAATTGATAAATTAAATGCGAAGTGTTATTTTAAGTGAATACGTACTGGCGGTGGACTGATTTATTTTTTTAATATGTTATTATATATTATATACCTATAATAAGTAAAAAATGCAATTTCTTTTGAGAAGATTAGCAGCTATTGACTGTTGTTTATAATTTTAATATGAATTACTAAAGAGCGTTTGTTATTGATGTTCTTATTTATAATATTTACATAAAATAGAAAAGTATGTTTATTTTTAATTCATTAGATAAATATTAGATTTTATTTAAATTCACCTTAATGAAACTAAACGTGAATTATATAATGCTTATAATAATTACTTTACTATAATTGTACGGATATTTTTCCAAATCATGCATTTTTAATAAGATACAATAGAGATACGATATTTTAGAGAATGATTTATTATGAGCGAAAAGATTATAAAGTATTATTCTTAATTTTAAACAGTTTATAATATTTGAACATGATTTTAAAAATATCTATACTTTAAAAATTGTATTTTACAATCTATTAATATACGATTTCAATAAAAATTGCCTATGTAAATAAAAATTCGACGATCCCAAAAAAGTAAATTGAAAAATCTTAGACGTTAAATTTTGGATAGGTTTATATCTTAGACGTTAAACTTCGGTTAGCCAAAGACCGTAGTAAAACAAAAGGATCAAACCCCTCCTTGTAGAGCACAACTTTTTGCAAAAAGCTCGCGTCATTATTCATCGAACTTTTTAATTTCCCTCTAACACTTCGTCGGGACACCAATCGTTGCCGCACCAATTATTGCAGTTTACGCATAAAAGGGCTCGCTCGTAAATTGCCTCCTCAGCGCGGCGCCCCGTAAAAATACTGCCTCGAGACGTTGAATTTACGAGGCATCGTAATGAGAAAAATTTCCCTTCGCGGGTGCTGCTCATTGAAATTTACGCGCCTTCCAGGGTGGTGCGGCGCGCGCGCGCGGCCCAGGCCTCTTTACGACTCACTTAACAGTCCGAACGTCTTCCTAATTGTAGGTGGCCGGGCCCTTCTCTAAACCGTCCCAGCCGATTTAACATTTTAGGTTAAATTAATTTTAAATTTAAAGAGCCGCGGAGATTTACGGCCAGCGACCGATCGGTAGATATATATCCCATGAGATTGCTTTACGGTAAATGATTTTTTAACTGCTTAAAAATTATAAGATTTATAATACAGTTAGTTTTGATGGGGATGAAACAAAGCTCGAAGTATAGGAAGAATCGGCGTTACTGCATCGTAAATAATGGGATTTCAAGATGAGACGGAAGACGAGACCGCGAAACATGCAGTTATTACAAATTTTGTTACTACTGCAGTCGTAAGAGAAACAGAATTATTTAAAATTAAATTTTTCGTTAAGTTTGGATACGTGCATTCTTGTTCAAGCTGAATCTTCCTTAAACCAGCATTAAAAAGTCATTCAAAGCGTATTGATTTAGTTAAAATTAAACGGTATCTGTTTTTTTAAAATTGTTTAGTGTTGAAAGAAGTAATTAATCTTGTTTACAATTTTTGAATAAATTTTCTTTAAATAGATATAAAAAAAAAGCTACCGAACTTATTTAAAATTTTCGAAAGACACCTAATTGATATAATAAAACTTTAATTTAAAAAAAAAATCTTATGTTTTTTATTCGTGCTACTAAAGCATCTTATAATCACGATACTTTTGTTACTATACGCCTATCGGGTTTTTAAATCATGTACCAAGGATCAAAAGCTGTTCGAGCCTTTAACCATCGACGGATCTAAAAGAATATGCCTACTTATACTGATAAAAGTCTTCCTCCTTACGCATCCACTCCTGAAGGAATAAAAGCCCCATTCTCGCATAACGATTGACTCGACGGCATTCCGCGCGCTTATCGTGAGCGTAACCGAAGATAAAATATTAACGACTCATCCTCGGGACCTTGCGCAACCGTCCGAGAATGGAAAGACGGAGCGAGGCGAATTCCCCGGATGGATTCCTCCTCGAGTGTCTTATATACATATATATATATATATATATATATATATAGGCGGTATATACACGTATCGACGCGGAATCTGCTTGCGCGAGTTTATCGAAGATATTCGAGAGTCTGACCCTCTCGAGTCGGCATTCTACCCCCTCCCCTCGTGGGGAACAGCCTCTGCTGCAACGGGGAAAGTTTTGAATTATTCAGAGCGAAGGGTACAATTTTATAGCTTGGCGCTTGCAGCTCCGTGACAATCTTCAGCGCGGATATCGTTTTTGGCGATGATAATTTCGGGCGCGAAGATATTTTTTAAAGATGAGACGCGAAATAATATTTACTCTGTTACTCTGTTTACATCGTCCATTTATTCTTCTTTATTCGCTGGATATGTAGCATGATATTGTTCTTGTTTATTTAAGCGAGTAAGACAATTTTTTTTCTGTTTTAAGTAGTATTATCCGATTTCGGTCAGACTTTAAAAACAAAAAGCTTAACGGTGCTCTTAATCAATTATTTTTCCTTGCTATCTACTAAATAAACATGATCAATTGATGAAATGGTAACAAAACTTTTTAATCTAAATAACAAAGTATTTTTTTAATGTCTCTGTAATATAAATTTTAAGTAGTTTTTTCAGATTACCGTCAGACTTAATTCGTAAAAAAAGGCTATTAATGCAATTTTAAATTTAAATGCGTTTTCTATACTTTTGTACAATTATATATCTTCATCTAATCCGGCTGGAAAAATAAAAGGGTATATTAAAGGTCTTTAACAATAAGAAACCTTTCCTGCACAGCACGAAAATAGAATATCTAATCACGTACGCACATGGTCTGAACAATAACTCTGTGACTCGAACCAACATTAAGATAATGAAACAAACGAGCGAACTACTGCTTATCCCTGCATATCCTTCTATATCATATCGGTGGAGATAAAAAAATATTCAAGAAAATGAATATTTTACGGTGTACATTGTCTTAAAAACTATTCTAACGTTCTTTCTGTTTTCCTTTTTAATAAAAAATAATCGGTAAATTACTGAGTATATGTAATTAAACAATTAAGTTGATAAGGAATCATTAGATAATTCTTTAAATAAGATAACAAGAATTAGTGATTCTATACCTAAACTAAAATTGCGGACAGTAGTTAAGTACAGTAGTTAAGTGTACAGTGGTACCGAATATACTTTACTTAATCAATGAAGTTGACAAGGTAACATTAAATAATTCATTATTAATTATTAATTAAATGGTAAAAAACAAATAACAATAACAATTATAGCTCGGGTAGAAGAACGAAACTATCCATTATGCCTAAAAAGTAGATAAAAAAAAAATAAATAAAATAAGGAGTAAACTCTACAACGTCCAATAACACGTTGATGAAATGTAGAAAAATGCGCGTCGGATGCCTGCGGTGTGCACTAGTCGCGAATTCCTTTCGACAGCATTAGCATTCGGCAGGAGCGTTTGACAATGAACATCGCACAGCAGGCGCACACGCGTATGTGCAGGGAAGCGAAAAAAAAAGCCGGCGAGCGCGCTCACATACCAGAGGGGTTAAAATCCAGCTGACCCGAGCTTTGATACGGTCCGTTCGAGTGCGCTTGGCCGTTGCTGCGATGGGTTTATGGTAAAGGGGAGGATCCAATGGGCTTCGCATAACGATGAATCGTGAAATTTTGAACGAGGTGTGCTGATGTTTCAATTTCTTTCGGGGCCTCGAAAAAAGTTACTATATGGCTCTTCCTTGAAAAAATTACTTTTTTATAGTCACGGCTGGGTACTTTTTTTTGATCTAGAAAATATTTAAATTGTAGCTGATATAGTCTATCAGCTTTGGCGAGTGATATTTTGAAATGTAGCTGGTGGGTATATCGAAAATCTTGTCATGAAAATTGGCTAATAAGATTGTCCTACAAGATCCTGAATAAAATCCAATTTTCTCCAAATGAGTCAAGGCAATTTCGAATAAAAAAAAATTATTGTTGGCACTTCAGAAATGTAGCATTTTATTTGTAGAATGATAAATTTAAACTACTTTACCTTAGATTGATTATTTAACAATTACATTAATTAAAAGAAGAACATTAATTTGGGTTACCCTTAGCTGGCTACCTTTTTTAGCTTAAATATTCCAAACATTCTCGAAGTCTTAAATGCTTAGTTAAAAAAGGAAAAATCGTTAACAAAAGACTGAAATTAGCCAGATATAATCATAAGTCATTACTTTAGTGCCGTTTATAATTTTACGACCAGTACAACGGTCCGTGCATTTCACATTTAAACTTTCTAATAAAAAAGAATAAAATATGACGTGCATTCAAGTCTGAATTTTATGTTTCATTGACACTGATTTTACATTACATTAATTCTCTTTTCATGTTCTATTCATAATACTTTTATGTTACATTGATACTGTTTTCAACTCACATTGACACTTGCATTTCACATCTCATTGATGCTGATTTTATGTTATACATGAAAACTAATATTACAAAAATCACTAATACCAATGTTATTAAAAAGAAATCAAACAGAAAATGAACTAAAAAATCTAAAAAATTTATTAAAAAATGTTACGGTGTGCATTGTTTTATAAACTATTCTAACGTTCTTTTTCCTTCTTTTTTTTTTTAATAAAAAAAATCAAATATTATCAAAAAGTGAACTCCAAAATCTATTCACGGCAGATATTGATCGCTTACCTGCCTGCTGCGCACAACAAGGGCTTAGATCTGCTTCCGTTTGATATCGCGCTCCTGTACTGGAGAGCATCGAGACGAAAAGTGCGCATTAAGGGACGCAGCCGTTGACGTCAGCGACTGACTTAGCAGCGCCGGCGAAAGTGAGGAATTACCATATGTTCCCCCGGGGGCACTTATTGCCGCGAACGGGCCGCGTGGCTTAATTCCGGTTCGCGCGCCACCGCCTCAGCTCTTAGTCGCCTCCCTTGATTTACGGTGCTTGTTCGCGCCTTGGTAATTTATTGTCATCGACGATGCCTGCTCCCACCGACAATTTGTACAAGCGCTTTTTCGGTATTATTATTATTTATCTTACAAGCGCGGTAATTAAACTCGCGCCGCTCCGATTATTCGACAACTAATCCTAAATCATGCTCTCAACTCTCCCCTCCACTCCCTCCTCGATAGTGGCCTTGATTTATCGCGATTTTCATTGAGATTACAGAAACTTTAACTGTACCCTGATCTACAAAAGTACGCGTGATCGCGATGTGCGTTGGGAGTGTTTCAAGAAAAAAATTTCATCGACGCGGAAAAACTGGATGATTCATGGGTATAGGGGGGTATACCGGCAGGCGAATAATTAGAGATTAATTTTATTCATGGCTAATTATAAAGCGACGGGCTGGATTAAATTGCCTCGAAATCTGCATTGGATAAAAAGTGAGCCGCAAAAAATTATGTTAAAAAATTCGAATCGAATGGATTCCGGGCAATTTGTAGTACGCAAATTTCGGCGGACATTTCATCAGGGTTCGGGAATAATTCATGGCCCGCGAGCGCCGGCGCGAGATTATTTCGACTCGGTACGTCCATTTCTCCGGCGCCGGATAAATTCGCTTATCGGCCTTTCGCGACCTGAACGCCATCGATTGGCTATTCATGCGCCAGTTCGATTAATACGAGCGGTGAGCCCGGCTACTGACTGAAGCAAGCGATAATAGCGGTATTGTTTAGTTTAAAATTGTGAACGAATTTAAAAGCTACATTTTTTTTTTTATTTTCTTTTCTTTTTTTAACGAACTCGATGAATCTTTCATGCGATTTCTCTCGCGCATATTCTTAGTTGTTTAATTTTAAAATGTAATCGATGCTCCGCATGCACTTTTAAGAGACTTCGGAAATTTTATTATTCTCTTCAGTTTATCATATATTCATTTTGAAAATTTCTTTAAAAATGTCTACTTAGTCGGAGTCCGCTTTATTATTTGATAATGTATAGATAGTTAACATTACCGATTCTTTGTTAAGTCGATTGAGTTATTGTTCACTTCACTGTTTCATTTTTCAAAGAACAAGGGATGTTTATTGCAGATCACCAAGTAGTACCGCTACTCATTTATTATTACAATGTCGAAAACGGTGAGATTCGATTTGAGATATTCACGAAAAATCGGGAAACGATTATCTTAAATAGTATTTTACACACACGATAGAATCACCGCTACGAATCGCTAGTTCATTAAAAGATAACACTGTACAAATAAAAAAGAAAAATTATTGAACCCATAATTTATTGAAATTTTCCAGCGCAGATTTACAGATCCTTGGACCAATAAGACGCAAAAATCTCCATTCACTCGAGTACCGCTCTTTTATGAAACGTAATATAATGACTGATAACCCACGCTAATCGGCATCGCGAGCCTCACCCAGAAAACACACACCATCCTTCCCCCGGCGATAAGCGCTTCTTTTCAATTCCAATCGAAGAACGAAGAAAAGAAGGAAGAAATACAAGAGTTAATGCCACATCGTCCAAAACGAAAACAAAAAAAAAAACGTCCCTGCCGTGTCCGTATAACCGGCGACCGGTGATATTAGCGGTAAAGCCTCCCCTCTCGAGAGGAGGATGCGCCGCTCGTTATTGCGCGAGCGAGCGCCGCGGCGAGGAGCAACGAAAAAAAAAAAAAAAAAAAAAACACGAGGGGGCGAGAGAGCTCGGCCGCCGCCGGCGAAACGCATCCTTCTCTTTATCGCCTCGTATTTGCATATCGGTTAATGGCCGCGTGAGCGCGCGTGCGAGCGCCGTGCCCCTCCGGCGGCTCGCCGTCTGGCCGTATCTACTTCCTTCCTCCCTCGCTTCCTCTCCCTTTCTCCGCTCCCTGCGGCGCTGTCGCCGTCGGAACTAATGTGCTTCTACTCGACCGTGAGTGAAGCTTTTGCCGTTCTTTTCGACGCTTGGACACTGATTTTTTTTTGTTCCTTTTGGCGGGTGTGTGAGTTGTTGTTTTGATGAATGGATTTTTCAATATTTTATCGTTCATTTTTTTTTTTGTATTTTATTTATTGATGATATTAGAATTTGTTTATTTGTTTATTCAGCTATGATATTAAATTTCGGGAATAAAAAAAGTCTACATGGGATTAAAATTTAAATAAATTATTTATTTTATGACATGTTTTATGTTTGAAGGTATCGAGGGTTGTGAAAATTTGGAGGGACGAAATAAAATATGTATTCTAGAAAATTGGGAATGGTTGCATTAACATTTATGAGTATAAAGCATGATAAACTTTATGCTCTATAAAATGAACAATATAATTGTTGATTTTCAATGGAAATTGAAGTTGTAACGGTAGAATTTCGATAAATTAATTTTCTTCAAATTATAATTAACTGAACTCAAATTGGAGTGTATCAATTTGTTCCTGTTAAAAATCATTGACTATACTGGATATAATTCATTAGAATGTTTGTGCATGCGAATTGGTCTTAATGTAATATATAATTTCAGTATAAATTTAAATTTAAAATATTTATGATTGCTTATTTTTGTTACAGGTATGGATCCATTACGCTCGCTGAAGTATAAATTATTCGAGGTATAAAAGATTCAAACATTTAGTATGCTCAATATGTATTAATCATATCGGGAACTCAAATGTCTTCAATAAGATATCCTGTGAAGGTAAAAAACTTCAATATATAAATAAAAATTTAACCGCAGAAGGAAATCTTCCCTCCTTGACAGATGCAATCTATATTTACTTAAAAAAATAACCAGTTTCACGGATTTACAAGTGAAATTTTCCATTAGGGAAACGACATTTACATTTTTTTTAACTAATATTTTTTTCATAATTATTTTTCTAAAATAAAACATTTCAATTAATTCATACACTAGTTTATTTTATGTACATTATTTATAAAAAGATACGAAATGTACATCAATATACTCAGTGTCACATTTAATACTTTCATACAAAAGGCATTTTAATACGTCTGCAAGCTAGAACCTATCGAAGCTCATAGACTGCAAAAAAAAAAAAAAAAAAAAATCTGACTGCTTAATGAAATGAAGAAAGGACCGTTAATTTCTATTTCGCGCGAGCTCTCGGATGAAAAATGTCCGTGATAAAGCACGCAAAGCGCTCGTAACGCACGCCGCCGAGATTTATCTCTCTCGCATTGAAATAAACCACTGATTACTTCATTAAATTAAACAAACTGCTCTGAAAAAGCAACGAAATAAAAGGACTGAAATGAAAAAAGATAAAAGAAAAAAAAAACCAACACCAGCACCAGCCTGAAATCCCAGCATTCTCAAGCTTTAATACACTCGCCGTATCACCGGCATAAATCCCGCCGCTGAAACTAAAGACTCGAACTTAGCGATAAAGGAGGGGGGGAGGGAGGGAGAAATGAAAAACGCCCGGCGCGAATATCAAATAGCGCGGCTTACTCGGTATATATAGGAAAAGGGCAAGTGCGCGTATTTATTCCCTCCCCCCCCCCCCCGCGCGTTCAGGGGCCCCGTAATAATCCGGACGGGTTTCCGCGTTCCTCGCGCTTCGGTCCGAGTTCGAGTGTGCCTCTGTACGTGTGTAAGTGCACGCGCGCCGCCGAGCGCTGTTTAACGGATGGTTTACGAATTAACGCCGAGGTGAGGCGGCAACGCCCCGAAAAAAATGCGGATTCCAAGTTTTACGCGGGCCCCTTACGCTCGGACTCCTTTGTGCCGTTGGAACGCGACGACTGTGTTCCATTTCTTCGTCTTCTTCCCTTCTTTCTTCATATTATTTTTTTTTTTTACTCTTTTTTTTTATTTTCGACACGTACTCGAGGTGATTTTGCCCTAAATATGGCTAAGTATCGCGGATATACATTAAAGTGCAGTTGATGGATAGTGATCCCGCGATTTATGCCGAGCGCGCGTTAACAGCGGCATTTATACTGATAACAGTATAAAGTGCTGAACGCAAAATGTCGAAATTAGCATAGGTATAGAGGCACATATTCCTTGAGTGCTTAATGAGGAGCTAAAATGGAGCGTAAAAAGTGTTCAATCGTTATCGGGAGTTAAAACTTTCTACTGTATTATCTACGGCATTGATACAGTGTTTAGACTTTTATGAAATAAAGGAGGATGTTTATATTAAAATTTTTATGTTATTCTTCGAACTGAAGAGAGTTTTGTCGAGAAAGTCAATGGGCTTAATTTACTTTAAAAAATACATACGCTGCTACAGTTTTCTTTTATCATTTATGATAATAAATAAAATTTGTAGAAGATAATTAATTTATTATTAAGGATAATTTTATAGCAACCTGTAAAAAAAAATTCATTTAAACTCGAACTAATAATTCGAAATTTTTAGTAAAAACAAAAAAAAAAAAATTGTTAATTTTAGGCTTTTAATAATATTTGTAACTTTAGTGTCTTGTGCATTACATCCTTATCTTAAATTATCATTAACATTCAAGATTCTTATTATGATTCTTAAAAAGAAATTAGTTTTTCGACACATTTCCTTCTCCAGTAAACTAAACATCGCAGTTTTTTACGATCATATACGTGCACATTAATTTAACTAATAAACAAAAAATCTTCATATAGATTTCTCACGGGTAATGGAGCAAAACGCGAATCTTCACTCCACTTACAATGTGCATATTAGTTCGGAAGCGAACAAATTGCTCTCGTCCTTACAAATTTTTTGTCGCTCTCACAGACAGGGATCCTAGAGTCTGTCGCTCCGCTCCAGCATCCGACTATCTCTTCCTGCTCATCATTACATTTCATAGCTGCACGCTCGGGAAACGCGAGCGCAGGGCGAGCTGCACGGATTCAACTGGGCGCGGTATCTAATTAGAATCGCCTTTCTTGTCGGCGTAACTCAGCCTCCCCCCCCTCTCTCTCTCTCTCTTTTTCTCCTCTATTTTTCCGCCTCCCCGGCGATCTCGCGGTAATTAGCAGGAAAAACTCAATGCTTAATAGCTCCCTTTGAAATATGCGATTTAATAAGCCGAGAGTCTTTTTCGTCCCTTTTGACCTGGAGCTCGAGCACGCTTCGACCGATTGCGAAGTGACGAGGTGAAATTTGTATTCTTAAGTGGGGGAGGAGAAGGGGGAGGGGGAATGTTAAAATTTATCGCTCGCAATTAATAATTCGCTAATAGGGTGCGCAATATGCTTAATATTGAATTTCCCGCGCCGAGATGGCCGCTTGACAAATCGCTTGTCGTGTGTTCTCGCAGCGGTTAATTTTTTGATTGGTTTGCGCTGGCAGCTGCCTTTGAAAAGTTGCGCAGATTATCGATAGTCCAAGGCGATGAATAATGTTACTTTTGTATAAAAAACTTAATTTTTGTTAAATAGAGCTTAAAATTAAAGTATTTTGATTCTACGCTTAATCTACTTTTTGTTAAACTATTGAGTAGATACATATCAATACTCTGTAATAAAAAAAGATTCTGAATGTCATCTGCTATTCATTATAAGATTCTTCATACTGTACAATTTCATTTAATTTTTAGTTTAATCAATTGCTAAAATTCAATAATTTAGCTATGAAGTGAGAATAATTGTTAATAAAAAAGAATTATCTACGCGCACTTTTATACGAACCAACGTAAGCTCATTTGAAAGTTCATTATGACAGCTGAAGAAAAAAAAATCTAATTTAAAATATTCTAATTCGAGTCATTGAAATGTGAGGATGAAAGGTGGAAAGGGTGAAAAAAGTAAGGGGAGCGAGAAAAAAAATGACTAGACTTTAATGAGAAAAACAGTACGTATAGCGGAAAAAAAAGGTTAGGGATTTAGGGAGGGGAGGGTGAAAGCGAGAAAGAGGGAGATAGAGAAGGACGAGAAAAAAATGAGCCTCGTAGAGTGTTCCGGACGTCCGCATAAAAGGCCAGCCGCTATTCACCACTTGGCTACTTTCCTCCTCGACGTCGAGCTCACACATGCGGCACATTTTTTCCCTTCGTCTCTCTTTCTCTCGCGTCCTCGCGCCACCATTTGATGAATATTTAAAAGCTTGCCACGCGAGTTTTCAACGGCCAATAGCCCCTCTTCCTTCCCTTCGTCTTCTTCTTTTTTTTTACTCCTTTTGATGACTTTTTGCGGAAAATCGAGATTATCCGTAATCAAAAACTTTTAAAGTCTAAATCCTGAATTAGTTTTTTAAGTCCGCATTAAGCTGCTATGAAAAATTCATTTAATTACACTTATTTAAAAAAAGTGTTTATCAAATTTGAGAAATATTTTTGAAGCAGTTGAAAACATGTAACTTTATTTCGTCATATAAAATGGCAAGGTGTTTCATGAACTTCAGAATTCTAATAAAAATTTTCGTTAATAAATGCAGAATGAAAAAAGTTTTTTTTTTTTTTTTTTAAAAAAACACCCATTTTTTCTACGTTAGAAAACTATATTCATAATCTGTGTTTTGTTTCACTTATTCTACTTTTTTAATTAAGGTAATATTTTTTAATCAATTTTTATTTTACATGACTACAGCTCACTGTAAATTTAATTTTTATACTCTCGTTTTTATACAAATGAAGTAATCATCACCAACTCTTCAAGCAACTTTAAACTACTCCTTTTTCCTTATCTTTTTGCACCAAAGTAATGATGAGTAATTTACATATTTAAATATTTTAAATGAATATTTTCAGTCACTAAAAATTTTAACTCCACATAAACCTTCCTTCCTTTTCTCGACAGATAAAGCCATCATCTGCGCGGTAAATCGAACGAGTTCTCCTAACTCAATTTTAGGCTAATATATCGTGATTTACTATTATTATTCGGCGTTCGTTAAAAAGTTTCAAGTTTTCAATAAAAATTTTTAAGAGCACAACAGAGGCCAAAGATACGTAGCGAATACAGAAGTTCAATTTGCATGAGGCAAACTGCCGCCGCCACTGCTTTTTTCTCCCTTGAACTCCCGGGAGTTCCTCGTCAAAACTTTTTTAAGCTCGTTCGCTCTTTTATTTTTTTCTCATGCGCGTCGGGTATAAGTGCATTTGCCTCTTCTTAAATATAAAAGTCCACGCGCGCCGTTTATTCCCGTTATTTTTCCCTCCGTTTCAATTTAAATTTTTTTTCAACTCGGATTTCCAAAGAAGTATTTACTTTTGTAACCGCCGGAATCGTCTTCCTCAATTATCTCGTGAGCGTTCGTTAAAAAAAATCCCGCGTTTAAATAAAATTGCGACGACTCGATTGTCGGAAGTTTGGCTGGATTTAGCGGAGATGAAAAAAAAGAAGTACATTACATGAGGGAAGTCAGAATTGCTTCCGTGCACCGGCACAGTCGTTACTCCGTTGCTCAAAATAGTACGAAGAAAAGTATAGTAATAGCTGGTAATATTTTAACGTTGTAATATTTTAAAATTAAATTATAACGAATAATACAAAAAAATTAAAAATTAACGCAGCAACAAGTATTGTAGCTGAAATCCTATTTATTACCGAAAGAAGTAAGAAACTTAAAATGTAAATACAGAAAATATCAGAAATAAAATAAAGAGAATCTTATAAAACTTAAAAAATACTATGGTATCAATTTTTGACTTTTTGTTTCATAATTTCTTTTTTCATAAAAACTTTACAATCTACGTACAGGTAAAATATGATCTTCACCTCGTATACAGAAGCTTAAACCGTACATTTTATCTGATTTTCTATAAATAAATAATTAACACTCATTTTCTCACATACTACATGCTATAAGTTATAATATTCATAACAAAAAGTATTCAAGTACATTACATAGTCATCCGAGAAATTTCGCGCTGAACCATCCAGGCAAAGAGACGAGTTCAAGGGCCTAGAAGAAATAGCTAGTGGATAGAGAGAGAGAGAGAGAGGCATTCGGGGAAAGTGAAACAGCAGGCAGGCCCGAGGAACGTGCTTTTCTCGCCGATTTTGCCGGCGAAATTCCGCGGCACTTTTTCCGCGCTGCCGCGGGGCAGAGGCGCCTCTCCCCTTTGTATTTAAATACGCGCTCGTCGGGGCCCTTTAAATTTATGGCGCGGATACGCGTGTGCCTACACGGTCCGCGCGGCCAATTTTCGATCCAGAAGCGTGGGCGCCGCTGCTGCTTATGCTAATCGCGCGAGTGCGCGCTATACGGGTCCGTCAAGTATGCAGGGGGCGCTGTCATCAATCACCGTCGACCCCGCGAACTTTCGCGCTCTCGTGGGAATCGTATCTGGGGTGTATTAGCGGTTCCCGATCGATTGTTCTCTCTTTCTCTTTCGCGAACTTGTTGAGAAACGTCAAGTTGCCGAGGTTCGTTCGATGATTGATCAGCTTCTATATAGTCCCGATTTTACGATTTAATGTTGTTTTAGGCAAATTGTGGATTAGTTTGTCATTGACTTTAGTTTGATTAGGTCAAAGATATTTTAAGCTTCAAAAAGAAACGACTTTTTTTTTATAAGGACATGGTATCTACTCGATAGTCCTTTTCAAAGATTAATCACTCTAATTTATCATTATTTATTTATTTAATAAATTCAACGGACTATAAAGTCCTTAGTTACAAAAGTAGAAAATTAAAATTGTTTTTTTTTTTTTTAATTTTATTGGGTAGAGTTTAAGATTTCTGTTTTAGTTTACGATGTTTAAGAGAGTGTGAAAGTTTATGATATTTATGCTTGTAAACAAAACTATTTTTTTTTATAAGACATTGTGTAATTAATCACTAATTTATAATTACTTCTTTTTTCATTTTATTATAGATAGATTCAAAATTTCTTTTTTAGTGTACGATATTTTTATGGAAACTCTCAAAACTAGCTATATTTTATTATAAACTATCAAGAACGTTATACTAGGTGAAAATTTAAATTTCTGATTAAAGTAGTAGTTAATTATCTTCCAAGATTTCGATATCTCTTTTCAAAAAGTTTTGTATTAGAAAGTTAAAATTAAATCAGTTATTAAATTAACGTTGTTAATTAAAGTTATATAATCAACGCTACTTAAAATTACTTCGTAGCTGACAATATACATAACTGACGTGCGAGTTTACTATTAAATTAAGGACTTCAATTGATCTTCAAATAAGATAGTGAATCCAATAAGAAAATTACTTCCTTTATTGAACACAAATATTATTTTTACAGAAACTTTCTTTTCAAAAAGGTGTTCAGAAAAGACAATGTCTTTTGCGTCCAGTGGGTATCGCTGTAATTACCAGTTGCTCGCGTCATTAATTTTGATCAATGACCTTTAGCAAATATGCTCATACATATATTTAGATAGCAAGGCAGAGCGAGGTTAGTTAACGCACGAAAAAAAGTCTGCCCATTATAATTTTTTTCAGAAGCATCAATTGCTCTCAGATATTGCGTACTCATTCATAGCTTAACTGTAACGTGAATTTACAATGTTATAAATATTTCAACGTCATCATTGGTGGTTAACTGGCCCTTATACAGAATCTCTCTCCTACGTAACAAAGATTCTTTGTTTGTCATTAAGTGTTGCCATAAATTAAAAACATTATCTGGAGCTTCATTAATAATCAATTACCAACTTCGTTTTTTTATTTTTATTTTCTCACGCGAGTAGCCAATTTCTTTTTTTTTTTACAAATTTTATTCACGATACTAATAGAAGGCACTTTTGACAAATACTGAATTATCTTCGGATATTAAATCGCTCTTTCTCCCCATTCTTTTATTGCCCATATAGAGGCCAACAAAAAAAAAGCATACCCTCCGAGGAATATAACGTAAACGAAGACTAATAACATCCCGTACAGTCCACGAGAATTTCAGTTCCAGCAAAAAGCCCTTTAAGAATTAACGTATCCTCTCGCCGAGGCGTCCGCGTCCGGGGCGCCACGGAGAAAACGGAACTTTGTCCATAAATACGAGCTGGCCTTTGGATAAAAAAAAAAGATTGTTTTCTGGCCCCGCGCGCGAAGTGCCGCCGGCGGGGAATATATCGTCGCTCATCGCGTGGAGCGCGCCTGCGCCAATGCTATTTGGCGTCATATTTCAGGAAACGAGGAAGGCGGTTATAAGTTCGCGCCGGACGAGCCGCATACCGATGTCCTTGGGCCCCTTCTTTCATACATTTTTCCCGGCGTCACCTCTTCCTCCTACTCTTCGCTCCTTCTCTTCGCTCTTTCTCTCTCATGTTTTTTTTTTTTTTTTTTTTTTTTTTTTTTTTTATGATGCTGATGCTCTCAGTGCTCTCAGTCTCCTTCATCTTTTTTTTGTACGCTCGTCGCTCGACACCGCTGGAAGTTTGAGCACGCTAATTTAACTTCGGGATGGTCGACGTCAAAGGGCTTGTGGGAAATTACTTTTCAGGCCCTCTTTGCTGGGGGTTGCTGCTTCTTGCCTTTTCTTTACTTTTTTTTTATTCGCTGTGTGTGTGTAGACAAATTAGACGGACGATTAAAAGTTTATGGCCTGTTGATGTTGACGCAAAGTATACAACCAGCTGATAAATTGTCTGGTAATATAGTTCTATATATATGTCTATATAGTTCTATATATGGGGATTGAATTATAGTTTCTAGTAAGGTGTATTTTAAATGTCTTAGATTTTAACATATTTGTACTGTTTTTATATTATTAACCTTTATAATCACTATAGTGTGGAGTCGACAATTGCGGCGTTTCAACACATTCGTTAATCATGATATCATTAAATTGAGATATTTTGAAAAAGATGAGATGAACAATTTTTTTTTAATATTATCTAAATAAATACATACCACGAGTAATTAAAGAATTAAGTAATGATTACTGTATTATTATTTAATAAATCTTTAATGAACGTAAATATCGTAGCCGATTCCCTACAAATGTGTAAGCTAGAAAATTTTTAAATTTAAATAGAATTTAATAAATTTCGTACGAACACATTTCTCGAAAATGTTGTGAAATACGGACAACGCATTTTCACAAGTACTCGGAGGATTTCGAAATCTTCTTTTCAGCAAATATCAAAACTCGGCAGGATTACGCGAAAGGTAAAACCCTCGGGCTTATGTTATCGGGAACGTACATTTCGCAAAAAAAAAAAGTTGCACCAAAATATCCCGAAGAAATTCAGCTATTTTCGGTAGATTTCACTTTGATGTCGCGACGACAAAGTACGAAGATTATCCCGGGGTACACGGAACGCGATGCTCCATTCGCGTTTTCTCGCTGAAGCAGACCTCAAAAACGACTTTCCTTCGGGCTCTCTTTCACCTCCCCACCCTCCGTCAGATTTTGCTCCTGGATGGTCGCGTCGATAATCCGAATATTACGTGCCTGCAGGAATGACTTTCAGATCTCCCTTTTAGCGGGAGATGATAGCTTCACATTGATTTTTCGTAAAAAACAAAATGAGAATAAAAACATCACTTTAAATTTTAATATCGATTCGCTCGAAAATTGAAAATCTTTATCATACGAAAATCTACGACTCGCCAATAAAAAAGGGAATTTTATCATTAAAAAGAAAAAAAAATTATACGTCGTATTTTATTCAAAGCTACACTTTTTAGTTTATACACACCCCTCGAATACTATCGCACGCATACCCCAATAAAAGAAAAAAAAAACAGTAGGAACGAAGAATCCGCGTATAATAAAGCCAAAAGGATCCATTCGTATGATCGACGTCGAAAAAATAGTTGGGATACATCAAGAGGCCGCAAAGTGTACCGCATCCAATCCCCGGGGCCAAGGAGAAAAAGTAGGGAAAAAAGCTCATAAGCGAAGTGTACCTCCGGCGCCTCGGCGCGGAAGAAAAATACGAGTCACCGGGTCGCGGGAGTGGCTCACGTGCGCCGTATAAATAAAGCGGGCGGCCCACGTCAATTCCGTGGCATGACGCCGCCACCGCGCACCAGCGACTTTTCGGGATGTACAGCGCCGCTTGATTTAGCGTTTCATTCTTTAAAGTGCCGCACGATCGCGCGCGCGACCAACGGGAGAACAAAAGCGCCGAAGACGAGAAGGACGCGAGGAGTAGAGGGAGAGGAGAGAAGAGATATGTACATGTATATGGAACTCCTTGGGCGGCGGGGAACCAGGCCGACCATAAACTTCGCCGGAGCCGCGGGGTGGGGAGCGAGGCGCGTGCGCCAAATCTATGGGGGTATCCTTGGCGATAATGTATTCGCGCCCCCGGGCGCCGCTGAGTGGGTAATGCGCCCGGCCTGCTCGCAGGAAATATCGTAACGGTGTATGCCGCGCGGCGAGCGTTTAGTGAAAAATCTTGTGCCGATATTAAGTTGCGTATTCTCTTTAAATTCATTGATGTAAGCACCTGATGCAGTAGTTAAATTGTTGGATAAACAGCTGAGTTGCGATTCTCAGTTTTTTTTTTTTGCATTCGTTGTTGTACGTAAATATATACTTAAAATACGGTGGTGTTGTAGTCGTCGATCGTAATAGGACCGCTATGTGTCTTTTTTAGTCGGTTGAGCTCTTTATGGGCTGAAAGAGGATGTGGGGCGACAATATTGAGAGAGGGGATTGTGAAGTCGTGACGGAGCAAGGATGCAAATTATGTTTGAAATTTCATTTGATTTCAGTTGTTGACTCGTGGACTTTAGGTACATCTACGCCTGCTGAACTGTTAGTTTTCGATTTTTTATTTTAGTAGTTTTTCACCAATCCAATTTTAGAGAGTAGATGCAGTACTTAAATAAAATGTTGAAATCGAATTTTTTTTAAAGGAATCTTTGAAGAGGTGCAGGATATATAATTTTTATCAATTTATTAACTAATAAAGATATAATCTGCTTCAAAAGGGGAAGGTTCTTATGTACTTCTGCTTATTCTACTCTCTACATCTGAATTAGTGAAATTTTGATGCATAAAGTAATACATTGCAGGTTAAAAATATCCTGCTAAATGAATTAGTGGGTTTTCATTGGGAATATGTGACTATTCATTTAAGTTTAGTAAAATCGGAGAAGTTTCACTAATTCAGATTTAAAGAATATGGTTTGCCCAGTAAATTATATATATATTGACTTTATCATTCAAGGAAAAGCTGCGACGATAATAAAAATACTACGTATTTAATATAAGCAGCACAAATTTTATTTTGATAGACAAGTCTTATAATGAAAAATAAAATAATACTCAATTCATACAATGTACTTAATTAAAGAAACTGTTTAGCAAATTTTTGTTAGCGTTTGTAATTAAAAAAAAACTAATTAGCCAATTTAACAAAGTGAAAGTATAGAATATCAACGACAAAAATTTATTAAATTTTATTCAAATCTCATTTCTTATCGTCGGATTTGTTTTCCACGTTGGAAACCTTATACACACCGCAAAAAGAAGCAACTCCGTTAAAGTAGTGTACGAAGGAGAGAGAAAGCTCGAACTTCACCATTACCTGGGAGCGTCTACCCCATTATTCATTTACAAAACCGTCAGCCGCTTTTCCTACAAATTCGCCGACATTTTCATTACCCTCCATTGTGTACCTTCCTTTTCTCCCCGGCCGTCGGATTTTCATGCCCGGCCCCCCGCAAACTTTTTTCCATTAACTTTGTATTTTATTATTTGCCCTCTTTCCCGATGATTCGATTCCTCCTCAAATGTACATCTTTCCCAATTCCCCGGGACTTTTTTTCCCTCACCCCCACCCTTTTCTCCTTCTTTTCGCTCGCCTCGTACTCGCGCCGGTAAGACTTTTTTCTCTCCCCCCCCTCCCCTCCTTCACCATCCCACGCCATTTCGAAGCTCGTCGATACCCTTAACTTTTCCGATTTAACTACTAACTCGTCGAGAAGTCGACGCGCGGCTGCAGCGGGGATGAAAAAGCCCGTAGGGCGGGAAGGAGGAGGCAAAAAATCCGCCGGTTCAGTTGCTCGAGCTTGCACTTTATCCCTTGATTTCCCTCTGCCTCCTTCGCGCGGCAGTGTGTTTCCCTCGAAATGGGAAAAGTGATTTTTGCTTATCGGCTTTTTTCTGCACGATCTGATAAGAACACTGGAATCGATCCCTTTGGCTGCAGTAAATGACTCGATAGGATATAAACGAATTTGTTGTAA
Organism: Sycophila texana; assembly: GCA_035582955.1. NCBI lineage: Eukaryota > Metazoa > Arthropoda > Insecta > Hymenoptera > Eurytomidae > Sycophila > Sycophila texana. The sequence goes on along the minus strand of JAWWEN010031231.1, from coordinate 9,383 downwards.
AGTCGAAAATTTTACCGACAGCTTATCAGTGCCCAGTTTTGGTTGAGTGAACGACTGGATAAGAGATTAAAAAGTGTTAAGTAGCTAAATAATAATAACATAATGAAATTAGCTTTTCTTTTTTGTTTAATTACAGTTTTAGTTAAATTCTTATAATACCCTCATTTTAAGTGTATTATATTATGTTCATTAATCATAAATAAATGCAATGCAATGATTAAATTTATTGTAAAAGTGATTCTTTCATAAGTAAGCCTGCAGGTTTGTCAAACAAATTTCAGATTTATACTTTAAAAAAAAAAAAAAAAAAAAATTGATTTTTTTTTATCCCCTGGAATTATAAGAAATAAAAAAGACTAGAATAAAATTAAATTTTGAGCTGAGATTCTCCCCTCGCACTACTCGTGATTAATCGCAGTAAAATGAAATAACAGAGATGCAATTGCAATGTTATCAGTGATTCCTGAAACAGCACTAAGATAAATGAAACGTTGGGCCGCGTAAAAAGAAGATAAGGTACGACGGGCAAAGTGTTCAGCGGTGCAACTGGCTTTATTTATCGTCGATTCTATACGCGGGCTCAGCATCGGCGCGAGGCTAAATCCTCGAAGAGATTGGAATATTCGGCTCAGATGGAGCTCCGGGCTGATATACACGCGACGGCTGCGGGAGATATCGGATTGTGGGAGGACGGAAAGGGGGTGGCTGTAGAGCCGCGCTCACCTATTTTCACTAATGTCGCTCGTCATTTCTCGTTCTAGAGATGGACGATCTTCTCGCCCACGCTCACCGTGCGCGATGCCATCTTCGCGAAAAACTTTTTCGATTAAGTCGCACAATCTCCTCTTCTGCCTCCTCTCTCTCTCTTTCTTTTCTTAATTCTTTTTTTTTTTTTTTTTAAAAAGGTAAAACTATTACTCCCTATTTTTAGAATCTGTAATAAGTTTATTTTCCTTTGTCGTGGGGATGTTGAGTTTGGTGTTTTATGATTGGAGAGTGGCAGTGCACTTCGTTTTATATTTTTAATACAAAAATTTGATCAATATTAAGAATGTGGATGTTTTTAGTTGTTTTATGTATACGTTAAGTCTTATGGTTATATTCTGTGTACCTTTTAAATCAGATACATTAGATTATTATTGAGAAGTAATAAGAAATTCGTGGAATTATTTATGACTAATTTGAATTAATTATTTAGAATTAATTTTAAGAAAACGAATTAGACCATGAAAGATTGTAAAGGGATTGTTGTAAACAACACTGGCAGTGACTCGTTTGAAGTATTGACAATCAAAATAAAATGGAGATACTATTTTTTATATAAAAAAAATTCTTTATTAGAAAATTCATGTTTTTTTATTTCAAAATAATGTCAAAAGGTATAAAAGACTATTTCTGAAGAAAATGAAGAAAATCAGCTATATCCAAAAGGATTTGCACACACTATTTACATGATCAATAATTAAATCAATTAATTACAAGGAAATTCAATAAATTGCATTCAAAAATCAAATTGCATAGTGCTTTTTCATTGACTTCTGACTACATTTACCCATATCATTCACAAACCACGTGCACACATTTTAAAAATAAAAAAAAACATCAATCCCTATAAAGATCTGTAAACACCCTAACAAAAAGGGCTATTTTTTTAAACAAAAAATGAAAAGTAGGACAGAATACCGTGCTTCAACGCCGTAAGTTCCACGCTATACGCGAAGCGTCGCGCGCAGAAGTGTATCGCGCACTCGTCGAAATGCGCTAAATGCTAATGCGGAAAGCCCCTCGGACTGCACAACATTATCACCATTCACGCGGCGAGAGAGGCAGAGGCGGCGGACAAAAGGTGGCGCGGAGAGCGGAGGTAGGGGGGGGGAGGTAACGCGGAGGCGGAAAGCTCTCTGGCGTGTATAAAACTTCATTTTCATAAAGCTCGGCTAGCGCCGCTTGAAACCATGCCCGGCAGTCCCCCTCGCCTCCCCGCGCACGCGCCCGCACCTTTCGGACTGGCGCTCGAAAAATTCAGAGAGAATACATTTCCCCTCTCTTTCTTCACTCTCGGGATTTCTCGCGTAGCCTCGTGAAAGGCGTTTGTGAAAAGTCTGGCCTGCACCTGCAGTGAGATGAACTTTTTTAAACGCCGCCGAGAAAGTAATGAAAAGTGCGATGGTTTGTTAATGTATTGTTTAAAACGTTTTTCTCTTCTGTTTTTTTTCGTTCGTTCGAACGTAAATTTCAGTACTTTGTGTAGCTGCAACGCAAAAACTTTCCGAAAAAAAAATAGATAAAATTAAATTTTACAATACAAGGAAGCTACGTTGTATTGTAAAATTTAATGTCGTCTAATTTTTTTTAAAAGCTTTTTTATTGGAAACTGTTTAGCTTGACTGTTATTTTTCAGGGGTGAAAAATTGAAATATTGCATAAAAGGCTCTATGATACTCTCGTGATCATTCAGTGTTATTCACTTACTTAAGATATGTTATTTATTAACAATTGCATGAATACAAATAATCTTAAAATCTAACTAAATTAAAACTTTTATTTATCTTTTATTAACTTAACATTTACTATTAATTTAGCTTGTTTAAGCATGATTATGCGATCCTTACATCATTGTATTAAGAATTACTGTATTTACTAAGGGATTATTATCCCGTTCATATATAATAAAATAAAATTATAACTTATTAATTTTCTAAATAAGCTAAAATAATCTTTCGAGCATGAAGTATTATTAATTCATCAAGTTATTCAATGTATTAATAGTTTCTTCAAGTAAAAAGATCTTTATAAATCCTATTAAATTCAAAAAGCTATAAGTTATAGTCTCGAGAAGCCATTTCTGGTAAATTAAATTTTGCCGCAATCTTAAAAATATTCTTCTGCAGTAGTGCCAAAATCGATGCGCCAGCAGATGGGCTCTTGATAAGCCGCCGGTAGGCATCGTTGCGTTCGTCTACTCCTAAATTATGGCGGCAGCAAGCTGCCTCGTAAACTCTATTATCGCAATTATTGATTTCGAAGCAGCCAACCGCCGAAGCTCGTTAAGCGACGTGCGGTCCGCCCATGGGCTACGCCGCTTTTGCGTTGATGCTGCCGACCTTTTGAAAATAGTGTGATGCGATACTAATTACGCTGTTTTGATCTCCAAAGATTATTTAGAAAGTATAATTACAAAGAAAAAAAAATTGGCAGGATTTTTCATTTCCTTTTCAGTTTATATCAATATTTCTTTTCACATGAAAATCCTTCAATCAAATTTTTTTCTACTCTACTTCCAAAATATCAACGGATACGAGAAATTAAAATCGGAAAACTGTATCAAGTTATTTTCGATACATTCCATGAATCGTAGAAATATTTTTGCTTCTTTTTAATCTATCATAATTCAAACTTTAAATCTTTAATTTTAACTGCTAATTAATACTATCTTTTTTTCTCGACAGTTTGTCAATAATTTATGTATATGAAATTTTCAAACCTGCAATGGAACTCGAATAAAAAGGATTTTAATAGCAGAGAAGGACGCTTACAAAAACAGCGACGTATCCCCTCGAAAATTCTTAGTCCTGATTATGCCGCGACACGCGTGTGCCTCTGGTTCGATAACAATTAGCCAAGGGAGTGCATCGCACAACCCTGCCTGTGTGAGAATTTCTTTTGCGGCTAATGGGAGATGCGTGTACGCCAGTGTACCGAGGCCCAATTGTTATTTACTGGCATGTGCAGAAGCCAAACTGACTATAGAACTATAGAAGTTGACGTGTCCAGTTGTTTTGCTCGAATTCCCCTGTTGGAACTTTTAATACACTGGCCATTGTATTATTTTGGTTATCATCTGAAATAAATGGATTTTATAACAAACGTTAAGAAAATAAATTGGACTACATAAATAATAAATGCGTTAGAGAAATTTTAATAGAGTTTGAATTTCGAACTGAAATGTGGATGGAACGATTGTTGAAGAAAACTTTTTGTTTTAGTGACTGCAAATCATCCACCGCAGAGACCATGGATTCCATTAACCAGGCCAAACAGATCGAGACCAACATGTGAGTAACTTTTGCAATTTATTCGTTATATTGTTAACTACGCCATATAATTTGTGTCATTTTTCAAGTAACTACAGCGTAAATTTTCAAATAACATTTATTCTTGTTTATACCTCGATAAATTCAACGATTTAATCGAAATATTATTACGTGTTTCTACCATTTAACCGAATCTTTTAAGATTCTATCGATACATAATTGATTTTCATTTCTACTATTATTGCTATCGCTTCGCTAAATAGGCTTTTATATTTTTTTAATTTCAGTTGTACAGAAACTAATCTTATTTACAATTTTTCTTCTCGCTATATTCATAGCTTTACTGGTTGAACTTACAAAGAGGATTTATTTTATATTTTACCCTTGAATTTGCTTATCAATGACTATTAAAATTCCAGCGCATTTCAGAATAGATTTAACTAATCGTAGATAACGGATCTGTTAAAATTTTCCGCAGAATTTACAAAACGAAATCTTTTTTCCTTTACAAACCCTGACCATAAAAGTTTAAATCCTCTATCGTACTTCACGGCGAATACAATACGACGTACACAAAAATATTTCCTTGACATTCTGCGCAGTAACTTTTGCTCACACCTGACCAATTAATTTACCGCCTGCGAAACGAAAAGTCGCGCGGGAATAAATTTTGCGAGCGAAAATCCAGCCGTAAATCTTTCGGCGCCCGGGCCAAGATCCAAGAGCGAGGCTTCGCGAAAGACGCCGAATTTCGGGGTGGGGTTGAAATTACATTCGAACGCGCGCGGCGGGAGAAGAGCAGGGGATCAGACTCGTATTTATGGGACGATAAAAGTCGGCGCGCCCGATATTTCGATATCGGATCATCTCGGCAAAGTCGCTTATTTACAGACGCGAACTTTTTCAAATTCACGCCCGCGGGAAAATTAAATTCGCCCATCGATTTCTTCCTCGCTCGTTGTCGGTCTCGCGCGACTCGTGGGCACATTTGATCTATCGCTGAAAAATCGATTTGTTATATGTTTTTCTTTTTTTTATTTTTAAAACATTCGATCGATCGGTGCTGAGTATAATAAATACCTGATAATAAAAAACATTTTCTTTTTAATGTTCAGATTGACGATCTAGCGTTTTGTTGATAAGCACATGGAAACAGTAGAATAATTGAACGTTTTATCGACCATTATTTCGCGTTATGATTGCTCGTTACATTTGAGCGTTGTAAAAATGTGCGAGTTATTTAAATTCGCACGCGAATTCGAATCGACAGGAAATTAAAAAAAAAAAAAAAACTATATAAAGAGAGGCCCTTTTATGCGTATGTTAATGTTCTTTAAAGTCTGAGCGGCGATTGGGAGATTTCGAATTCGATAGTGCAAATATTCCCGGCGAGCGAGAGCAGTTCGACGGTGAATCTGAAATTATAATACTTTTTTATCGGTGGATAATAAATGTAATGAAAATCCGTCAATGGATTTCACGATGAATTCCGACGTTCCGCCGCGCGGTTATCGGCTATTCAATTTGTACTCCATGTTTTATTTATGGAGGAAAGGCTTAAACGCGAGTGTACCCAATCGACGAAAAAACTCGATGTTTTAAAAAGTGTCATGCATTTTCAATTGAATTTAAATTTTCTGTGTAAACGTATTAAGCATTGAACGAATAGACAACACATTAAAAATAGTATGTGTTCCCGACAAAATCAGGAAAAACACGCGAGGAAAAATAACCACTTAATAAAAGACACTGTTTCGTTGGATTTTTATTCTCGTATAAACAACGATCATTCGGGCTGATCGGTTTTCGACAACTGAACTCAACAAACTCCTTGCCAACCAAGTTCGCGTTTTTAAAAACAATATATATATATGCTCAAAATAACAGTTGCTTGGCACTTCTCGTTAGAACGTGCCGAATTCTCATTTTCAATTACATATATGGTAAATTGTATCCGTAACAGTATGTAACTGTATAATTACTTAAATAAGGATGTTACGATGTGCAAATTTAATAATCAACAAGAGAAGTAGACTATTTAAAATTGAAATCAAATAATAAAGATTAAACGGAATTTGATGTGTACTATATTTGAATAAAAAATTTTAATTTAGAATAAGCTCTATTACAAAAGTCCAAACTGTCTAAGTTAGAAATGTATACTAAATAATTTTTTTTTGTTTTGTTATTTGATCTTAACTTACACTTTTTTTTTTAAACGCGAATAGATCTGTACTTCTGTTTAATACAACTAGAATGGATTTTAGGAAATCAATCTTACTCATATTTTTCTAAATTAACACGTGAAATGAATAAAAAAAGCGTAGGGGCGATATTCTGACGTTTACTAATTGAGTAGTATAAAAGAGAGGGCGAGGAAATGTACGCCCACTCATAATGTAAAGGGCCATAAAAGCCCGGGAAAGACGAAGGCGGCTGAGGCTGGCATGCGCGTCCCTCAATTAGGCCGATCGGCACGTGGATGATGTATACACCTTATAGTCAATCCGTGCTACGGTCGGGCGTAAAACGAGCACGCGGAAATATTTGCTCCACTCAAGAATGATGAATTGCCCGCAAATATTACCTTCGTGTTTCAATTATTTTTCCTTCTCATTAGTTCGCCGAGAGTAATTAGAAAAATTAGTTGATTGGTGGATGCATTATTAATAAAAATTCTAATTTGAATAATGAATAATAATTTGAAAAATTCGTTCTTCAGGCTCGCAATACAGTGTTTATATATCTAAGTAAGATATCTTTCTTAGATCAATATAACGACACACTATATAAGTATCCACAAGAATCTCGTGAGTTATATAAAATAAGTATACTATTTTTATTTTATTTTATTTTACTTTATTTTATTTTATTTTATTTTATTTTATTTTATTTTATTTAATAAACGGGACATAGTCACTTGAGTACAAAAGTACAGAAGAAATTAACAGTTGTAAGAAGCTAATATTAAACAAATTATTCTAATGCGGCGCATGCATGAGCTTTAAAAAAATATTTTTCTTTGTACATGTAAATTTAAACTGCAAATCAGTATTTCAGCTGATAAATTAAAAAAAAAAATTTAATCAATCTACAATCCTTAATAAACCAAAGTTCTTTTATACTTGCTACATGTGAAAAAAAAATGTTAAACTTGAAAATTGAAAATTAAACACCCGATTAACTATGCCGAGAAATTAAAAAATAATCTCAATTCGCCACAGATGAGCCTCAATTCAACAGTATTTATCTATAGGGCCTAATGCAATCCTCGCATCAAACAAAACCACTCCATCAATTTTCCCATAAAAAAAACATTAAAAACATTACAGACAAAAGCTGCATGTCACTACCGCTGACAACCTGAAAAAAAAAAACGATATGAAAAAATCTAAAAAAAATCTACAACATATCTCGACTTGCCAGATCCGTAATATCAACAGCACTCAGGCGGCGACTTGTGACTGATATCCCCCGCCCGCGTCGGGGCGAATTCTCCCAGCGCAAAAAGAGTCGTTCCCCGCGGGCACATATACGCGCGCAGACAGATAGCCGGGAGCGGCTCGATTTCCTGGGGGCGAACGGTAGCCGGTGCCGTTATGCATTAGCGATAAGCCAAATGGATTTGAAGTATACGCGCGCGCGGCTGCCTTAACGAAAGCGGAAGTGCGGAGGGAATCCCCGAGTTGCCCGCCCGGCTTATCCGCAGCGCCGATGTACTCGGAATAACGCGCCGCTCCCGAGATAAGGCCCCGGCAAAGTACCGCGCTGTATCGACTCGCGGGTGGAGGGGGTCTGATTTACCGAACCTCCGGCGAACTTTGCGTTCGCACGAGAAATCGTTTTTCGATTTCGCGCCGCCGCAGCGAACTCGCCGGCTTCGCTGTATTAAGATTTTGTTTTTTTGCTTTGTGCGTATGCGTGTGCGCGGCGCTTTATATCGGTGTGGGTTAAAGTTCCTCGTGGCTTTAGTTATTTGATGAAAAAAAGAAGTGGTTAATGGCGCTTTGCTATTTCTAATGCGGTTGTTATGTTTCTGGTATAGTCTTTGGAGGGCAGTGTAATCTGTAAATTATTGGGGTTTATTATAGAGCTGTTCTACTTAAATGGAGAGTACACGATTCTAAGCAAATTTGTAGTGTGTTATTTTTTCCATTTGTCGGAATTGTGTATATGTTCAAGTTAGTAACAATAATAATTAGCGTGGTATTTGTTTCTAGAAAATTTATTTATTTTATTTATTTATTTATCCAGAGTAAAAATACATTATATTACAATATAGTAATCCTGCAGAGGAACAACCAGTTCCTGTGTGAAGGTCTGGAGAATACAAAAAAAAAAGAACTTATATCTAACTTAAAAAACTAACTTAAGACTAATAAATTTCGAATTACGCAACAAATAATATATATTATTACTTAATACATGAAATTGTTTAATACTTTCGCTTTTATCAAATTGGCTAAATCTAAATTAATGATTATTTAATTAATCTTTATTTCATGAAATCGGATAAACTCATATTTTTATAACTATAAACTTTTTTTTATAAACGTATCAAAATATTTATATCATACATTTTTAAATATATATAAATGCACAGCTTTAACGCTTGATATTCTAAGATAGCAAATAGAATAATTTTAATAAATGATTTAATTGCGTATGTTATACATTTTTCTATTCCTGAGATATTAAGAGTCTCAAAATACATTACAGTTTAAATAATTAGAATCGAATTTGACGAGCTTTTTATGTATCTCATTCCGGTAACAAGTTTAGGCTGCAATACGACTTCATCTTTGTGGACTAGTAAAAGTTCTTGAGACCAGTCCGGAAGCAAAGCCATAAATCGCTTGTTGCGCTTGGACTCTCACTCTTTCTGTTTCTCTTTCGCTCTGTCCACGTGCATGATTTACGAGTGCCGGGCCGCAACAATGAGCATTAGTGTCGGAAAAGAGGAAACGCGCCGAAACCTTTAATGAACCGTAAATCATCATGCCGAACAATCAATAATGATATTCGCCTCGAGGATAAATCCTGCACTATCTCGATGTCGAATCAAATCCCTCGCGCTAAGACTTAGAATTTGCATGACGCATTCGGTAATCAATATTAAGATCGTACGGCTTTTACCGACTTCGATATTACGGTAAATTATCATTGAAAGCATTTTCTTTTCTCAATTATTTTCCTCTCTTATAAACATGTTATAAATATATTATTAAAATTATATACTAACAATTAAATTATCTAGTCCGGGAAACACTTCTCTACACTGAGAAAAAAGTCAAAAGTAAATTTAACTATACACCCTAGTAAACCGGAATATAGTTAATTTTACCAGAA
>JAWWEN010031220.1:0-15383 GCA_035582955.1 Sycophila texana | reverse complement strand
TAAAACATTTCTCTCAGTGCAATAAAAATTACAATACTGTCTGGCAAAATTTACTATATTTTTGGCAAAATTTTACTGAAAAAATAAAAATTTAGTAATTCCTCTCGAAATGTCAGTCTGTGACAACTTTCCCAAACAGTTTAGTAATTTTTACTAAACTACTTAGAATTTTAACTAAAACATTTCTCTCGGTGTGTCTCGGGAATTAAAACGGCGAGTGACGTTCTGATAAAGTGTATTGATCGGATATGGGTTGTTAGGGAATAGGAAATAAGAATACTCGCTGGTGGATTAATAATGCGGGATAAAAAGTGTGAGGCGAGAGGAAACTGGGCGGGGCTGGGCGTGCGAACCAACCCCGGCAATAAATAGCAATTATGCCTAACGAGGAGTAAGCTCGGAGGAGGTTCGGTCCCCTTCCTCCTGACGACACAACTCCGGCGGATAACTTGCAACTACTAATTCGTTCGCTCCTTGCTTTTTTTCTTCTTGATGTGTTTTATTGCGTATAGCATTGAATTAGTTACGCTGGAGTGGGCTGCATAATGCGAAACTCAGTTCGGAGTTCGGATAATTAACTCTCGCAGCTTCAGCGTCGAGAAATTCACCTCCTTTTGTTTGTTACTATTGTTTGTGTGTCATTAAGAAACAGAAACAAATTAGCCGTGGAGTCGAGGAGGCTTATTAATGAAGTTGTCTCGCGAACGTATAGCGGATAGTGTTTTCAAAATTATTTTTGCGATATTATAGTTGCTGATGCTGCAAAGGCAGACTGTGAAAATGAAGCTAAACTAATTGTTTATGTTATTGACAAGCTACTATCAAAATTTTTTTAATTAGAAAATTTTTTAGTTCTCTTATTTAGTTTTATTTTGTAAAGAGCTTTCTTAGCCCGTCTAATTGTTAAATAAATAAATAAATAAATTAGTGAAAATTTGAATAAAACGTGTATGGAAAAAGCTTTACTATTTAGTAATAGTTTTTTTCTAATTCAATTTTTAAGAGAAAAATGTAAGTAAAATTAGTATTTATTTGTTAAATAAAAACTATGGTAGAGATAAAAATACCCTTTTCTGAATGACGTTTTAACACTTTATATACCTGTATGACGGAAACTTTGGATGTTTTACTAATTTGATATGAACATGTCTATATATGTCTATCCTAAGTCAAAATTATCCCCTAATATAATAAGTAGGATACTCTTGACTTCGAATATGTTATTATCCCCATCAAATTAGCGAAATTTCAAGTTTCACTAATTCAGAGTTAGTTAATTCACAAAGTAAAGCTATTGTCTCCAATTCAGAATATGTGAAACCTCAATTATTATAGATGTGTGAATTACCATATGCGAAACTTCACGTACTAGATGTTAATAATGAGATACGCTAAAAGTGAATCTAATTTTCCGCTATAGACTGTCATTGTCACAAGCGTTTAATAAGTAAAGTTTCCCATTTTTAAATATACACAACATTAATTACCATTAAAACCATCAAAATGTATATAATTTACGTAATTAATAAAAGAAAGTCTAAACAAATATATAATTAATACTTTTTCTCATCAAACATGTAATTTGCTCGAACATGAATGAAAATTGTAAAATTAATCTTTTACCAACCTCATTTCCATACTTTGAAGCCATTCTACCCGCCATTAATTACAACACTTATTCGATATCCATTGACTGAGAGAAATACAAAATCCGATGCACAGAAACCTCATTCCAGGCTGGGCGTGAGAATAATATATGCGTCTGGGCCACATACCGGGCTCCTCAATGGCCCCGTCGAATTTCTCTCTTTGGCACGGCCACGGGCGATTAATCTTGCGTGGCAAGGCGTCAAAGGGAGCCAATGGGGTAATGCGCACACGCGGAAGCCGCGGCGCGGCGATTCATTCGGCCGCGGTCAAGCTCTTTTCAGCAGACTTTTTCCGCGACCCGCGCGCCTCCGTTGAATCCTCCTCCTCGTCTTTTCTTCACCGCGCTGAATATGAAAAGGATATCGATAACGGGATTTCGGGTAGGAGCGATGCTCCGATTTTTATTTTTTCTCTTCACCGCGATATTGCGAATTGATTGCCCGCTGATGAGCGTAGACTGCTTCTCGGGGAAAGGAACGTTACGACGCCTGGGATCTGAGCCAGCTTTAATTACGTTCATTCAAATGGGTGTCTTTTAAAAGACGTAGAATGGGATATTCATTCCGGAAGCTGCATTTTTTTTTCCCGCGGATTGTCTCATAATCTGAAACTGCGCGCCCGGTAAGTCCCTTTTAGTGGGTACGTCGTAATTTTTTTTTTTTTTTTTTTTTTTTTAAGTGCGTTGTAAATTTTCCCTTTTATTCGGACGCACTCGGGGAAGGTTTTAAGAGGGAAGCCAGAACGATCGCATCGAGACATTCGCGAGCCCGAAGGGTTCGTAACTCTCGTTCATCACTCGGGCGAGGAGGAACAAAAAAAAAGTCGCGCAATCAAAGTTTTACATCTGCATTCATCCCGCCGCGTACAATGAGCCATAAGCGAACAAGTGGGAGGAGGCGGTGAGCGCCTCGCCGCCGGCCACTGCGACCACCCGCAAGGTGATTTTAATAATATTCGCAAAATGAGAGCGGATAGCATGACGTGCATTTGTGATGGGATATAGATGCTGATGGTTATTACATTAAAAAATTATATCCTAATATATTAAGTATTTTCTCGTTATAAGCTATCATTTTAATTAATTAGAAATTTAAAGAAAATAGCTAGTAGATACACTGAAAAAAAATTTGGTAATTTTAAGTAAATATTTATTTCAATAGTACTTGTTAAATATTTCTTTGAATCAACGACTTTGAACAACTCTTGCATTAAAACTAAATGAATTTATTTGTTTCTAATTAAATTAAGTAGTTTCAAAAAAATAATTGCTTTATTCAAAGAAATATTTAACAAGTATTATTGAAGTAAATATTTATACTTAATATTATCAAAAAAATTTTCTCTCAGTATATTAAAACTATCTCTATATGAAATCGTCTAGTTTTCTCCAATTGATGGAACGATTTTATTGGATATTATTCAACCGTTAATAAATAACTTAGTTTGTAAAATAACGATAAATATCGTAAAAATCGTTTCATTGAGAAGAGAAAAGTAAACGAGTGTAGGTGAGCACGCAATAAAAAAAGAATGTGTTTTTAATTAATCGTTACAAACATTAATTTTTCATTATTAGTCTGATAAGAAATTATACGTCAAAAGTGAACAAATCAAGAAATCTTGAAGATTCTCAGTGTAATAGCCGATTATTCCTCCCAGTTACACGCTTAATTATGGAATCAACTACTGTCACGCTCGCGGCATATAATTATGGAAATTTGTCCGCACCGTTTCCGCTTCTTCTTGACTTGTCAATTACCGAGCCACATGGAGTCCCGGCGCGATTAGATTTGCCTTAAAACTTTTGATTCGCCGGAACAAAAGGGAGCTGTTTTCATATCTATTACATATTCATGAGGTAATGCCATCCTCTTGGCGCTTTCAATCATAAAAAAAGTTTTCGTATATCTCACCTCTGCTCGAGCGAAGATAATCTTTTTCGGAGAATTATTATTTTGTCTCTTACCTGGAACAAAAAAAAAGTATTACAGTTAGAGGATATTTCAACATTCATACGTGTATGGAAGTGAATAATATATTAAGATCAATAAATAGTATGAGAATAATAATTTAACAATATTTGTAATTAGATAATATATTTATATAGTCTTTCAAAAATGTATAGATTCAAGAATAGTAAATTTGCTCGAGTTAAAAAAGCAGGATTGACTTATGTATGATGGTCATACTACTTAAAAAATAAAGTGTTACTGAAAATTGATATTCATCTTGTAAAATTTATTAGAAATCTATATAATCATTATAAATTTTGCATACTCCCAATACAAAGTACTACAATATAAAAATATGTTTTCAGCGATAGTAATAACAGTCTAATGAAAACTCTAATAAAAAACTATTCCAACTTTCAAAAGAACTTTTATCACGGTAGAAGTCAGAAATTTTGCAACTTTCGTGATTTTATGGCTCGATTCTATATAGAACCTCTAGTAAACCTTCATCTTCATTTAAAATAAGTTATTCTTTTAAGGTGACGCTCCTTCGAATAAAAATTTTTTGTTCCACGTACTTCTAACTCACTTTTTCACCTAATTAAATTTACCTCATTTTATTTAAATTGTAATTCTTTACTTTAACACTCCGTGAAAAAATTTTCATTCAACACACAAAAAAAAACAAACAAATCAAATAAAATTGATATCCAAAGTAAAAACGGGCAGTGTGCATTCGAAGTGCTTGAAAAGCCAAATGATTAACAAAAACAGCGAATCAGGTGAAATGCCAGACGGAGGCGTAAGCGAAAAAAAAAATTCCAATATCAGAGTGGTACGTCAAACCGGAGCTCGCGAACGTAAACAAAATAGTAACTACGCGCGTAAATAACGAGTAGAATTTTTCGATATACATTTCCGAGCGAGCGAAGCGCGCGAAATCCGAGTTGAAGGGTGCCTCCATTATGCCGCGTGCACTTCCTTCGTGAATATCTCATGCATAAATATCAGAGGCCCGCGTTAGCATTCATAGGTGAACGGTTGACACGCCATGAACAGTTGCGTGATGTTGTTTAGTTCGAGGGGGGGGGGGGATAACGAAAAGCGAACGCACAGGGGGTGTGTACGCCTGGGTGACAAGCTACATTTAGTCAACGCACGAGGATATTTAAATATATCGGTGTATAGTCCTTTTTCGGGAGCTTTGCACTGCTTTTTCCCGCGTAAGATAAATCCAGCAATTTCTTTTTAACCACTGTTTTGGGTGGGTGTTGGTGTGAATTCAGGATATATATATCTATAGTGACGGTGGAAACGTTACAACATATTTCTTGCAAGAAAATAAATTTTGAACTATGGAGTAAATATTTTAACGCCTAAATATTTTGAACTATGGAGTAAATATTTTAACGCCTGTCAATACTTTTTTGGAGTAAAAAGAAATGGATGCATATAAGCTTTAAAAAAAGCGTGAAAGGCAATTACCCCAAAAAGTTGGCTTGTTTAAACGAATATTTCGATTACTTCCATCTGATGCATTATTGAAAAATAATCGAAGTGGATATTCATTTTTTTTTGTTTAATATTGATTATTACTTACAAAGTTATGTATAATATAATTTATGGAGAAACATTTTATGCAAAGTTTGTGCAGAATTTATGCAGATGTCTTTTCAAATTTCTGCATAATTATTTCGCAAGGGAGGTATACATTTATTTTGTATCAAATTAATTAAGAGCAAATAAAATGTATTACGATCGTAAAGTCATCTTCAGCAAATGATACATATATAAGCTGTCTGGTGCAGATTCGTAATGCCACGCTCAATTTTAACCAGTGGTCTCCATTGTTAACATATATATTAATAAGGGTAACATAAATAAGATTTAAAAAAAAACTACTATATATAACTAACTCTCCAAGGTCATTTACTTGTAGATTTCAAGTTAATTTGAAGCTTATTTTAGTTTAAGTTATTTTACTATATTTTAATTATCTATTTTTGTAATTAAGTACTTAATAGTCCGTTGAATTTATTAATTAAATAAATAAATAAATAAATAACCAATAACTATACAATAAAACCAAAAACCTTTCAATAAATTATCCGCAATTCGACAAAAAAAAAATCATCCATACAGAACCTAAATAGGCTACCTTATAAATTCGTCGGCTATTTCCCTCCGCGTTCCATCTTCATAAATCACGTCGCAGCAACGGTGCTATGCTTCTCGATCAAACGGTATATAAGCGATCGGCACACAAAAGCCCCGGCGAAACAATACGACGGCAGGGGCTGTCGCCGGAGCCTCTTTCATCAAACAAAAAAAAAAAAGAAGAAGAAGTCGAAACGGAGGAAGCCCGAAACCGTACACCCAGTATGCGCGCAGCCCCGAATCCATCAGGACGCATTAGCCTCGCGAGCGTATTACACGCGCGCGCGCGAATTAGACGGCGTAAGCGGAGAGGCCGACGCGCGTCTCGCGTGACTCACGGGAAACCGGAGAGGGCCGCGGTGACCAGCTTCTTTCTTGCGCGCACCTCGCTGATTTCTCCGGGGGACGGGTATATAGTAACGGAGATGCCGGGCTTCCGTCTCGAACGACGACGACGACGACGTTGGCGGCCCCGAGGGGCTCGTTCGACGCCTCGCGGAAAGGGTTGACCGCGTTACTGGGACGCTAACAGGTCGGCGGCCTTCCGGGGGGGCCACTCGCGAAATCTTTTACGAGCCCGGGAATGGAGGTGGCCATTGTTCGCGAGAGTTTCGAGCACACTTGGATGGGAAATGAAAGGGGCTATACTTTTGCGAGGGTAACAAAGCTCAAGGCGAAAGATTAATTTTGATATACAGAAGGATACACTAGTTTATTTGTTATGAAAGTTAAAGGAACATCAATTTGTTCTATTGGACAATTTAAAAATTGTTTAAAATCTTTCACATGTAGATTTTAAGTTAATTTTAAGTTTAATTAGTTTAGTTTACTATATAAGTTTTTCTTCTCTTGTACTTAAGGACTTTTTAGTCCGTATAATTATTACAATAAATAAATAAATAAATAAATAAATAAATATTTTATTTTTAATATTACACTGAATAAGTAAGTGCACGGACGGAAATTTAGTGCAAATTCTTGCATGGGGTGAAAGGCGGAATTGAAAGGAAAATTTATTCAAATATCTTTCTCGTGTTAAGTGGAATGATAGTTTGCGAAAAGGTTATAGCTTATCGTAAGAAAAAAACTTTAGTCTAATGACATTGTAGTTTCAAAATAACAGTTAAAAAGAAGTCATGTGTTAAAGAAAATTGACTGAAAATATTTTAAGTTTTAGATTAAGATGAATATAAATTGTGTCTTACAATATTCGATTATATCTACTTATTATTAACGAAGTAATTATTATAATGTATTTTAGGGATGAATTTATTAACTTCAAATTTTCCTAATACTTTTACATGGTAGAACAAATGATTATTATGTTTCTAGATATTTTTATTTAGTTTCAGGCTTTTATTCGCGAATTTAAAGATAAATAGAAAATGTCTTACCATGCCCGGCTGAATCTACTTATGACTAACCGAACTACAAATATTTTACGCTCCGTAAAAACGAGTATAAACAGTGTCTTACGACATCCGACTGGATCTACTTATGATTGACTGAACTCTTTATTAAAAGAATATTTTAGGGACGAATTAATTAATATAAAATTATCCTATTTCTCTTACGCTATAGCAAACAGATACAAGTAATCTTTATTTTTCTAGGCGCTTTTATTCAGCTTCAGGCTATTCATTATTAAGAACTCATTCAACTGACACTTTGTATGACTAATTAAATGTTAATTTATTTGACGCACACTTATCTTTATCTAATTTTATCGGTTCTGCCGTAATGAATGGCAGTTGCGTATAATTTTCAAATCACCTCTTAATGAACAATGAAAAAAAATTCTTCGAATAGACGCTGCATCAAATAACTCGGTGGTTTACCGAGTAAATCAATAACAATTTTACTCGAAGCGCATCATCAATTTACGAACAATACGATGGAAGAAAAAAAAAACCACAAACAATGGCGAACTTACGTAACCGATAGCTCGGGATAAAGCGCATCATGCACCACGAGGAAGCCCCAATGTCAGCGTCGAAAGGTTACATTCGATAAATAAAAGAGTATAAAGAAAAAAATCCCCGTCGAAGGCGCACGCGCACTTGAAAGATATAATGAAATCCATGATTATTCATGCAATTTGCAAATCGAGTAATTCCGCGCTCCAGTGTCATTTTTGTCGGCGCGCGCGTGCAGGAATGATGGATGAAAAAGCCCATCGTTCATTTACATTTTCCCGGCAATTTGCGTCGCAATCGACACCCACGAGTTTCTCACAGCTTGTCAGCGGAGGCCCCTTCCGGACGGCCAATAAAAATGATGATTACTCAGGGAAGAGATACTATTCGCACCTACGGCGGCGCGAAGACACGTCTTGCAGCGCTCGGTGGTAATGACGATCGGGGGCGTAAATTGCGCGCGCTCACCTACCGACGGTTACCCCCTCGACCATTTCTTTCCCCGGATATTTGCATTCTCGCGGGCTCGGCTTCGGAGTGCCGCGCGAGGAGCTATATGCTCGGCGAAGGGAGTCGCGACATTTTTATCGCCGGCTTCTGGAGATTCTTCGAATTCTCCCTCTTCTTGGATCTTTTTTTTTTTTTCGTTCGCAGCTAAAAGTTTGCTTGAATTACCGACTTTGCCATCTGATTGGTGCTGCTAGTGAAAAGGCTCTCGAGAAGTTTCGAAATTGGTGGTAGAAAGTCGGGAACGTTTAATAAAATTTTCGTGTGATAAAAGAAAAGTGGATTTCAATTTTTAAGTAGTATAAGGCTTTGAATTTTGACGCCAGAGTTTTACTAATATTGTAACAAATTTTTTCACTGTAATTGATGTTTGTCTCATTTTTTAAGATATACTTGTCAAACTAAGAATTGATTGTACTTTATATGATGCTGATACTGACTAATGCTTATATTTGTGACTTTTCCTTAACTACGAGAATCAGGACAGTCCAAATAAAAATCCAATCTTAAAAGAAAAGTTTCGTATATTTTAATTGAAAAAAATATATTTGTTTCAGAAAAATTATTCTATTATTACATCCCTATACATTATTTTATCATACACGGAAAAAAAAGATTGTTACCACAACTACAAAAATTAGTTAAGAAGGGACAAGTAAATGCAAAAGTTAACGCTGCCAATATAATTAGTAAATGAATAGTAATGGTAAGAATAACTAATTTTAAATAATTTATAATTTCTTTCTTAGATTGCTGAAAAAATAATTAGTAACTGTAACTATGCAAAAGTTTAGTAACATTAAACTAGTTACATCTACTATTTTTATTTTGGTTGCGAGCAAGCACATTTTAATATACTAGATACGATTAGTATTTTTTACTATATGAAATAGTTCTTGTAACTGCTTTATTGGTTACACTGAAAGAAAAATTTGGTAATTTTAAGTAAATATTTACTTCAATAGTACTTGTTAAATATTTCTTTGAATCAAGTAATTATTTTTTTTGAAACTACTAAATTTATTTAGAAAAAAATGAATTCATAGTTTTAAAGAAATATTTAGTTGATTCAAAGAAACATTTAACAAGTACTATTGAAATAAATATTTACTTAAAAGTTCCAATTTTTTTTCAGTGTACATTGTGTACTACAAATTAGTTACTTTAACTACTTGAAAATACTTGGTGCAATGATTTTATGTTAGTAAAAAATAACTATCCTTTGTAGTTGTCTCCTTTTTAACTACCCTTTAGTATAACCAGCTTTTTATCCGTGTACTTCCTTTTTTACTAAAAAAAAAATATATATATCTCTATTAAAACGACAATCGTTCATATTCTCCAAATACTATGAAACAAACCGAAAGATAATAAACCGCGAAACTTTCGCTTCGTACGCCGCTAAAATCGGGTTAGGTGAAATCACACCAGTTCATCGCTCGGCCCGTCAAGTCAAACAGGCGCCCGGAAATCGCTTATCGCGCCTGTTTGCCGCGGCGCGCCGAAAAGTGACCCCTGCCACGAGTTACCGCGCATCGAGTCTTAAAAATCCGTCGGGAGTTAGTAAACGGGGGAGGGGTATAGTCAGTCGGTGGGGCAATTTCAGCGGGACACAGGCTAAAACCGCAGCATGCGCTGCCAATCGCTGGCGTGGCGCGGGGGATAAACCGCTGACTCCCGAATACGTACGGCAAACTAACGCCCCATTATCAGCCGGTGTCCGGGCCTCGTAATTACGCCGTGGCGTGCCCCCGTCGGAAGGGCCAATCGCGCAATCTCCGATCTCACTCGCTGATGGCGGCGAATACCTCGACCTCCTCCCCCTTAATTCTCGGCCGCTGTACCCTGCATCGATGCTGGAAGGAATGGAAGGCAAAGCTTATGCGACGAGGAAAGGATATATTATTTATTTATTTATTTATTTATTTATTTATCAACTTAAAAATGATCCTTTGCAACAAGATTTAAAATATGATACATAAGAGTATAAACTTTACACTGAGAGAAAAAGTTAGTAATTCTAAGTAAACTTCAATAGTACTTATTAAATATTTCTTTGAATAAAGTAATTATTTTTTTGAAACTACTAAATTTATTTAGAAACAAATAAATTCATTTAGTTTTAAAGAAATATTTAGTGGCTTCAAAGAAATATTTGACAAGTACTATTGAAGTAAATATTTACTTAAAATTACGAAATTTTTTTTTCAGTGTAGTAAACAATTCAACAATTCGCAGAATATTTACTATTTATCTGCAATTACCTTATATTTTTACCGCAAAGCAATTAGAAGTATCGCAGAAAGTATGTCTAGTTGAATTTCAAACGAGCGTTTCCTCCTTGCCGATGAGAAGCCGGAAGCATCCCAACTTAACTAGTTTTACAGACTGCTGGACTGGACATGGAGGTACTAGTCTTAACTATCCCCCCTCCCCGCGAAACTACCTCCCAGGCGCCAGAATACAAGCTGTACATCCCGCGGAAACGTCAGCATCGTTGGTGTGTATCAGCAGCGCTCCGGGCCCCTCCCCCTCCTCAAGAGACGTAAGAAACTCGAAACCTCGCGCGTGCAGAACGCGCGCCGACCAAATGCAAATTATTCAGTTAATGGTAAAGTTGAGGCGCGAATTGAAGTCGAAGAGTGCCGACAGTGAGCGTGGGATACACCGGAAAGAGAATGAGCGAGTTCGACGTCGGCGCAGAGGCCGTAGTTCCGCCAAGAGGTGCGCGCGGCGATGCTAATGGCCAATTCGGCTCCCGCTGCGAGGGACCCGCGGAGAGTTCGGATACTTCCTTCGCCGGGAGACCTCTTAAAGTACTCTCAGCCATCGATATCGAGGGAACCTCCGAGGAGTGCTGCAGGGACGCTAAATCGCCCCTGCACCGAGTGACCCTCCACTGCCGGGGTTATTTCCCTTCGCTAAAAATATAGTATTTCATTTGACTTCTGATCTCTGCTGAAGCAATTAGGACTGGTTTGTTTAATGGAGAAGCCGGTGAGATGAAATGTTGAAGGGAAATCGATAATGAATGCTTATTACACTCTACTGAATGAGGTATAATAATTAATAATTAAACAAAATTTATATAAAATAGATATATTGTATAATAATTTAAATAGAATAGAATAATAATTATGCAACATGAAAACTTGCTGAGAAATGTGTATAAGTAGAAGAGTATAAATATAGAAAACTGTTCATTAATTATATTTGTGTACTTTCATAAGTACCATCGATTGTATAATATTTAATAAACGAATAATTTGCAGAATGTAATGTAGTGACCTAATTTTAAAACTTCGAAGAATATTTTTCCTTTTCCGATAAAAACAGTTAAAAAATAAATTAGAATATAATTAGTATAATTTAATGATTTACGTTTCTTATCATTAGAAGTTATTTTTATTTGTTTAAAAAAAAAACATATTAATGATATTAAAGTCGGCCTTGCTAGTTTCACGTTAAAAAGCTTGTAAAAGTTGTAGAGCGAGTCTAACTTTTAACGGAAAAACAGTTGAAGATTTATTAACAGAGTATTTTCAGGCAATAAGTTTTCCACTTTGCTAGGTTTTAATAATTAAACTAAAATTAATTTCTACGAAATGTCAAACATAAAAGTTCTCCCCTTCAAAACTTTTCATCTCGTTATTAATATTCCAGTACAACTCTTTGTTTAGCGCAATATTCAACTTATAAAATTTCCTGCCTATATTTACCCGCGCACAAACCATTCCCTTCAATCTAGCCGTTACTATATTTTCCTCTTCATTTCCGTCGTATCTTATTTTTTCCCCGCATACTTCTCCCTCTTTTTAATGATCTTCTTTCACAGGAATGCGAGCTTTTAATTACGCGAGTGTAATCGGAATCCTCGATAATCCATCCAATCTCCCTCATATCTATTTCCCCTCTAATCAATCTTAACAACGAACGGGGCTATGACCGATGTGTTTTCGCAACAATACCGAGTTTCCCGCGACGAATGCAAAATGAGCCGAGCGTCATTGATGGCCCGATCAACCGCGAGGCTAATTGCAAAAGTTTCGTCGATCGTCCGAGTTACGCCCTTTATTCTCCGATGCACCGATGCAGGAGTCATTTCTTTCCTATTGTCTGCTGACTCGCGCGTCTCTTTGTCTCTTCTTTCATCGGGCTGCCTTCCACTCATTCTGTAGTGCAATTTCTTCGCTTAGTCATGTATAAGTCGGGGAAATTAAGTATACCCGCTCGCCTGAGGGCGCAAAATCTTATAGCATTGTGCTGCAGTTATTTCAAACGTTTTACTCTTCTTCTTCTTTATTTCTTCGATTTTTTCAATTTTATATGAGTTTATATATTTGTTCCCGGTTTCGCGATATCGCTTAAAAATTGATTATGCAACGTGTTAAATTCTGTTGTTCATTCTTCTTCGTAAATATTGCAGTACGTCTGATTTTTATTCGTCAGATCTGAAGCAAAAAACATTTCACATAAATATTTCAGTTACTTCACTAGAAGTTGATCATGAGTTTTTAAAAAACTCGGCGATTTCCGACTAAAAACTTTAGAACATTTCGAAATTATAAAAATAAAATACACGAATGAGTTAATTCAATCATTAATATCTAAGAAAAAAAATTGAGTACTAGTTTATACCAACATTGCATAAGAATCTATAACGTAATTGATAATGAATTGTAAAGTCTCGTTGGTGAGATTCTTCAAATCAGCTTTATTCATTTATACTGCTTTATTAAGGAGATTTTGGTGGGTAATAGCCAGAGAGGAAGGAGGAGCGCGATATAAATGAATAAAGCGATTCCAGGAATCTTGACTTGGAGTCTCCAAGATATTCCTTGGGAGAATCTAAAATTCCGTTCGCGCGCTCAACCGATCGTAGACGATAGTCGCCGAAAGACCGAAGAAAGGGACTGAATAACTCGCGTAATTACCGGTGACCCAGTTGTTTCGAATGCGATTCGGAGATGGCAAAAAAAGGAAGATAGAACAAGAGGGACAAGGGCAGCGACGCCTTCGTTAAGGCAGGCCATCTTATTATATCTCGATAATGACTCATCAAGGAGCACCGACGTTCCATCAAAGTGTAATTAAAGTGGACGCGCTTTTAATTTCTCTTCTATACTTTTTCTTATTGGTTTTTAATGAGATTCATATCTGGCTGACAGGTTATAGTCTCTTACTGCGTCTTCTTTTCTTTCCGTCTATAAGGACACTCAAACAAAGTTTCGTTTTTCGTGCGATCTGTGCAAAATAAATACCGAGAAATTAATTTGAAGCCGTGCCCGGCTCGTTGAAAAAGTTGCTTAATTAGAGAATAGCTGCATGTGTAACCGAGAAAAACGGTGTGGGGGTGTACCAATTTTTTTTTCCTTTTATTTTTAAGTTTTTAATTTCAAAGAGTCTTTTTTTAGTACGCTTTCTGTATGAATTCATTTAGAATAACGTCGCTCTAACTTGACTTTGATGTTTAATATTCAAAGCTAGTTTTAGTTTGTAAAAAGTTTTATTTGACATTATACATACGGAATATGGATTCCTTTGAATTCAAAAATTGAGTTTCATCAATTTTGAATTAATAAATCTAATTACCATTCGATTCCTGCTTTTATTTCAAGGAAATAAAAATGTATATTTAAACAATAGATTTTACTTTCTT
Source organism: Sycophila texana (assembly GCA_035582955.1). Classification (NCBI taxonomy): domain Eukaryota; kingdom Metazoa; phylum Arthropoda; class Insecta; order Hymenoptera; family Eurytomidae; genus Sycophila; species Sycophila texana. The sequence continues at coordinate 1,542 of JAWWEN010031220.1, read as the reverse complement.
TTCCAGTGATAAAAAAATTAAATATCTTAATGCACTTTTAAATCCGTAAATCTCTGTTCAAGGCGTTCGTAAAAAAGTTACAGAACTCGTCGGTACATTTTGTTCCTTTTGTCAGATTGAATAAATTTCAATTTTGAATTTCTATTCTTTTTAGTAACTATAACAATTGCACAACCAATTTTACAATTCTCGTTTACTGCAATAGTTTAATATGTTAAATGGCAAAACATTTTACAGTAATCGAGTGAAAGTTTCGGATATATTCCTGAAACTGATATTACGTTTTCCAAACGTGAACCGGATTCGGATGGAATCGCGCGAAGTAAGCGACATCCTGAATGCGAAAAGCCTCGAAGACTCAAGCATAGATTTCCGAGCGTGGATGTACGGCAAGCGAAGCTGAAAGTCGCGAATCATGGTGAGATATCGGATTCCCAAAGGGGACCCATCCTGATCAAGGCCAGGCCGAACGTCTCTCTATCTGTCAGTGCTCTTGGCTCGTGAGTTCAGATAAAAAGTGAAGCACACGAAAGTATATATAACGCGAAGTCAAAGGATACGAGAATCGCCGAGATGGAATGATGAAAAGTGGCGTTTGCTTCGCATCAGAAATTCACGGATAAAAAGATAAAGATATGCAGCACACGGTATTTAAGTCATTTCCAAAGGACCAGGTGAGCGCTGAAAAATATAAATATAAATATTTACTTCTTTCCGATTTACGCAGCCTTGTTTTTTTCTGGATGTTCTAAAATTATTGTTACACTGTTATAAGATATTACTCTCTAAATATAAAAGAGTGAAATTTCACTCTTTAACGTTACAAGTCGTCTACTTATCCGGAAGAGTGAACGACTTATAACGTTCAAAGAGTGAATATTCATTCTTTCACATTGACTTTCACTCTTTTATATTTAGAGAGAGATATATACATATACATAGTGAATAACAAACGTTAAACGTGCCAAATATACAAATGCACGGAAACTTCAGCAACATTCGTCAGTTGGATATGTCGTGTTTTACGACTGACCGAGAAATTGCCACATCCGTACACTTTGGCGAGAGCATTTGCCAAGACACACACGTATGCATTAAAATGTCACCTGCTATCAGATGTTTGCTTTTACCAGTGTATAGTTTAACCTGGAAACTAAATTGTTCTACTGTCTATACTCAAGATAAAATTCGTGATATTAATTTTATAAAAACGTTCAAGTGAAAAAAGATTCATAAAACTCAAAATAAATGTACATATAAATTAAAGTATCCAAGATTCTACAGGATTTCTTTTTTACATTGGAGTATATAAAAAAAAATCCTTTTATATAGACCTCTTATATACAACTAGAAAAATAAAAAAAAAGAAAGATAAATTAGATTGAAAATTTAGAAGACAGTAAAGCCCATTCCGCAGCTACTTCTCTCCAACTACAAAGGGAAAAAAAAGGTGTGGGTCTCGGGACCCCGACAGAAGTGATAACTTCCGTATTTTAAGTTAAACGTATTTTATGTAGAACTCATCGGTTTCTTTCTCTCTCA
>JAWWEN010031189.1:0-15386 GCA_035582955.1 Sycophila texana | reverse complement strand
ATTCGAGATAGACCTTCGGCGGTTACTCAGGGTTTCACAGATTCATAAGTTGATACTAAAGAACTATTACCATGAGGAGGCGCAGCTGCAGCGCGGGTCAATTCGAAATACCAGAACATGGCCATTTTAGGCGCATGACCATATTAGGCACAGGTACCTTATGTATTATATATACAATCAATATTCTCACTGAAATTATTGGATTTTTCGTAAAGAAAATTACACGCTAGATCAGATCGGCAGCAGCCGATGCGCGGATATATAGTTTCCAGGTGGGAAGTTTTTCAGGCCAGTCGAACCACATTACGGCCAAAAGGAAAGCACATCAGGCGTGTAACGCAGGAAGAAGGCGGCAAAGGGCATCGTCGAAGTAAATTTCATTTAACCACGTACAAAAATAACGCAGCGATGAATATTGAGCGATTCGACAGCGCGAGCACGTGTTCAACTTCGCACCATCGCGCGCGTGCCCCCGAAGAAAGCGAACTCGAGGAGGAAGTGCGGAAGGAGAAAAAGACGGAGATAAAGAGAGAAAAAAAAACGAAACTCCGTAAAAAGAGAAGTTCCGAAATTTTAGGGTAGACTCCGATATTCGCGCGAGAGAGAAAGAAAGAGAGAAAACAAAGTACGCAGATGTTTTAACCGGTGTGTTGGTCAGGATCGATATGCGGGCGCATGACCGCGTTCCTTACCGAGGACATAAATTGAACGCACCGTTATGTTTTTGCAGCCGTCGAGGCACACTTTGGGCATCGAAGGGCCTTGTTTTCGCTGCGTAATGCACGTCCACTTTGTTTTTTTATCCGAAAATATTATCTTCTAGCGCGCGAGGGCTGCTACGGCAACGACAGATTGGGCGTGACTGAACTCGCTTAATGTGTGACTCCTTGGCAACTGTTGATTAAAGAATGATAATCCATTTTATAAATTATTTATTGAAGGAATGAGTGTGTGTGCTACACGCTTAATTAAAGAGGTGATGAACCGATTTTTTTTTTAATTTGGTGCACAAAATTCTATTTTTCACGATGATTTATTCACCTACACATTTATATAATATTAGTTAGAGTGCACAAAATAATGTTGGCCAACTGAATTTTGCACGTACCTCGAAGAAAATACATAAAATGCATAATTACAAATGTATATATGCAAAATTCGTGAACTAATCTTATACGGATCTGCTACGGAAATCATTTACTTTGCGCACTTCTTGTATAATATAAAGTATGCTATTACGTGAAATTGTGAATTAAGGATCGATCTCTTAGCAATCATTATCCGAAGAAAAAAAAATTATTGTCATCACTGCAGTGGAGGATAATGTTCGGTCATTTCTTCGCAGCGAAAGTAAAGTTGCTCACATTCGACTGGTGTATATTTGCCTTCCACTTTTTGATCGACTCTCTAAGGCAACACATCAGCGAAGTGGCCGCGGCTCATTTGCGGCTGATGACACTTGTCCGAGCAGCTCAAATATTGGCGCTGGTCCCTCGCGAAAAGTCGCACGTGCTCTTTTGTCGGGAGGCTGAAAAGGATGTCGCCGCGGCTTTTACCATTAGAAGAAAAAATTCCGCGCTCGGCACGCGGAGTTTCCATGGCTGAAGAAACCTTCGCCAAACACGGGCCGTGAATTTTTTTACATTTTTTAAGCGACCGCGCGGGAATTTCTATCAAGCGCACCTCGAAAAACAGGTACAAATAATTCTTCTTCTCTTCAAGTCCGCTTTATTTATTTATTTATTATTAAACCGACAAATAATTCTTAAGTAATAAAATATGTGAAAATTATAATTAAAATAAATGTACTAAATTAGTGCATGGCACAAGATATTTATTTATTTATTTATTTATTTATTAATGTAATATTGTACATTTGTGTAAATTCGTTTGATTGTATGTAAAGAAATTTGTTATTACTGTAGGTACGTTACTTAAAATAATTAATAATTCTTTTGATACTTAAATTATTAATATAACAGCAAGAATAGTTGAATATTAATTAAAGTATTTAGTATGTCTTGAAAGCTACTTTTAAATTAGTAAAAACATCCAAGTCACAGTCTAACTTCTTCCAAGTCTTTCTCAGTCTAAAAAATAATAAAAAATAAAATAACAGTTGTACTCATTTACAAAAAAATTCTCAAATTACTCATTCCACTTTTAATCAATCCATTATTTACATTTATTTATATATATATATATTAATATTATTAAACCAATAGTCCTTAGTTAGTAAAAATTCATTCTCTAAAAATTGTAACTATACAAAATGAAGTTTCTCGAAACCAACGGAAATTTCATACACACACTCTTAAATTTATATATGAATTAAGCGTCATTAGCACACCCTCGAGTGGACAAGCGACTGACAACGGCCGCGCGTCAAAGCGAGAAAACCCCAATCTTCACCACCCCGAGAGTGCCTTAAATAATGATCGATCCCCCATCAGCATCCCCAATACATACACATACACACAACATCCACACATGCGCGCGGGATAAAAGTGGCGGGAAAGCGAAGGTAGGCCCCTTGGCGCGCGCGGGCTCCTTCCCTTCGGCGGCCGAGATTTAAAGATCCAATTGGAGGCCGCGAACTCGGGGGCACGTGGGCCCTCCGCGCGCGCGCGCCTTCCGGGCCGGGCTCGGCTTCCTTCCAAGAGCGGGCCGCGCGCGCGAGCGCAGCTGGGCCCCCGGAATCATTACCCGTAAAGGGACGACACCTACGAGCGGGCCGCCGCGCGCGTCGTCGCGTTTATTGCCTTATACCCCGCCGCCGAGGAGAGCCCCGGGGGAAGAAAACGCACAGCTGCTGCTCGAGGAGGCACCTGCCGAGCCCCGCGGGCCGCGTGCGTGGCATATATCCATCTGGTTTTCCGGTTTTTCCCCTGCCTCGTATCTTGCGCGCTTCCGTCTTGACTTATATGTGCGCGCGCGACGATTGTATGCACGTCTTGGACGCGTCGCAGACTTGACGCGTTTGTGTGTGGAGTATGTGTAGTATGTATACTACACGGGGGTATTTATGGGCGAGCCTCGCGTTTATTGACTCTATGGATTTTCCTGACTTTTCGTATAGTGGATGTATAAAGATGTTGAGGCGAGGGGCTTAACTCGCTTTGAACTTTTAGCCGACGCTGGACTGACTTCGGTATATACATAGAGAAATACATCGTTCCGGAAGGTTTTATTAGCTAATTTGCTGTCCTTTTTTTTAATTTTGTTTTTTTAAGTTTTTTTTTTATGGATTATTCGGCGTTTTTTTACGTATCGTACGGTTTTATTAGTTAATTTGCTGGGTTTTTTTTCTTTAATTTTTTTATGGATAACTCGGTGATTTTTACGTATCGTACGATACATTATCTTTTGTCAACAGTTTTAAATGACAATAAAAATGAATTTTTATAAGATATCTAAAGAGGCTGAAATTTCACTCTAATCATGAAGTAAGTTCGTTATTGCAGTATCAAATTACTCTCTAAACGAATTCACTGTGCAATTAGACTTTTTTACTATTGAGATTGTATCTTTTTGCTAAACAATTAATCTACACGATTTTTATTTATTCACGAATTTATTCATTTTTTCGAAAACAGTGAACTAATAATTAATCTCGATTTAAAGAAAAAATGCATTTAAAACGCTTTTATAGTAACTTTTTCCAAAATATTTACGTATACATATATCCAAATCCAGTAATTCATAATTTTTTATTTTTATAACATAATCGAATATTACACAATGAAGATATTAATATACGAACGAGTAGTTCCAGTTCAGTGGTATTGAATTCTCCGAAGCGCACAATAACTGGTTGCCTCGATGGTTCCTAGCATACTCGTAATAGGCAGCCAAGATTTTAGCCTCACATGATTTTCGGCCCCGGTCCATTGTGAGGCGAGATTTGCCGGCGCCGCGTCGATCGCGTCGAGCGGATGTGTAATTTGCATAGTAACGAGAAGGGGCCTTTGGCGAAAATGCGATTTGCGTTCATTGCGCTGAATAAATTATTCCCCGGGGATCCGGATTTTAATCTGCCAATCGCGTCTGCGCTATTATTATTCGCTAATTCCTTCTTACAATTTCATTCATTATATTATTTGTTTATCGATACAATTGAATTAAATAAATACGAGGGATTTGGGTGTATGTTAGATCGATAGTAAATGGAACGATGACAGAATAAATCATCGTATTATTATAAAATTATGATAAATAATTCTGCAAAAAAAAAAAAAATTAGGATGCCTCTGGTGACGGTTTGTTATTTTTTTTTTTTTTATCGTGGAATGTGGACAGATACGTACGTTGATACTTTTACTTTCGGCGGCACACTTTAAGAATCTTTAAATTGATTTTACGAATTTATTTCTCCGTCGAGCTGACATTTTCTAATTTAGAGGCTGCGTGGTTCAAAGTATTTTATAAATGCCGATCGTCGATAAAAATTAACGTTTCGCTTAATTAAAAAATCATAAATATAATTTTTTTTAAATTTACATAATGTAAAACGTGCACTAAACATTTTATTCTGTTTTTTTTTATATAATTTTTTTACTATTTATAGTCTTTACTAAGGCGCATACAATGGAAACTGAATTTTTCCATTAAACAATAATTTTTACTTTATAATTAATAATATTCAAATTTTGCGCATAAATGTGATAATTCTTACTGATTGCTACAAAAGTGAGATACTTTTCTAATGAATAGAAATATTTTATTCGTCCAGCCTATATGATGTAAAATTCCTTATTAAGAAATCATACATCTAGTAATGGTTCTATTATATAAAAAGCCGCACACTTCATCTTATCCGTATTCTCTTTCCGAGCAGACGTGATTGATACCTACATTTTTCATGTATAATTTTTATTCAATCACATACAACAGCTACACATAATAAATACCTATACATACATACTCTGAAAAAAAAATAAATAACGGATTGTATAAGACAATTTAATAATAAAATAAATAAATAAATAACACAACTACTCATACCTATATAGTATACATACTCTGAAAAAAATAATTAATAAAATAGTGGATTATATAAAACACATCAGTTTTTTTATAATAAGCGAACTGTATTTTTGTAAATCAAGTCCATTTCTGGTTCACGTAAGGCCGAAATAAATAATATATAAAATAAAGCACATCTGGAGATTCATGAGTATTAACATTTCTAAAATGAACGCGGCTCCCTGTCAATTCATAAAAGTCAGACGTGTGTGTCCGATCGTGTAAAAAATTCGCATCCAGATCACGCTCCCGGCGAACCTTGACCGTGGCGGGCTCGCGCCCAGGCCGAAGGCCGCGCCCGTCCCCTCGCACGCGCGAGAGCCTCTAACGGTCGCCGGATTCCACGGCGAGTCCCGCGCCGAGCAAACAAGTGTGGCGGGCGCACCGCGAAGTTATACAACCATAAGCCGCGGCGGCGGGGCTCGCGGGGCCAAGGGCCCGTGTGAATGAGCCCCGACTCCTTCTCTTCCTCTCCTACCGATCGCCCTCTCTTCTTTTTCTCTTTCTTATACTTTTTTTATACTTTTTCATTTTATTTTTTTTTTTTTTTTATTTTTTTTGTTACCTTTTAATTTCGGGGGCAACACGCGTTGGCCCGGACAAGAAACCAGTCGCGAGGCGGCGCTTCTCCGACCCGCTTTTATGCAAATCCTGTAGTGCAACGTTGCTGCAGTTCTTTCTTGTTTTTTTTTTTTTTTCCTTCGTCTGGAAGAGATGAGACCGAGGCACCGGCTACATCCTTTTGCATTATCGGAGGACCGAGAGCTGGTTCTCTTTGGGTTAGCGGGGGGGAGCTGTCTTTTTAATGTTTAAATGGTCCTTTTGCGGAATTTCGCGGTGACTGGAATGTGGATCGTATAAGGCTGGGAATAAAACTTTTACTTTTCGGCGGGGAATGCCGAACGTGAAATTCGAGTATGTGCAGTTTATTGTTACTTTTTTTTTCGGCACGATTATTTCGTATGATTCATCGAGCTGGTTCTAATGAATGAATTTTACGTTTCTCTGACTCGTGCCTGCAAATGCCTTACCCTCTACAGTTGAAGCAGCGAATTTTTTTACTAATTTGAACAGTTACACTCTCATTACTGTTAACATGTTTATATATACATTATTATAGAATAGAATAGAATAAAATAGAATAGAATAGAATAAAATAGAATAGAATAGAATAGAATAGAATAGAATAAAATAGAATAGAATAGAATAAAATAGAATAGAATAGAATAGAATAAAATAGAATAGAATAAAATAGAATAGAATAGAATTTGCACTGTGCCCCTTCACTTTAATCTCTATTTTCTTTGTACATTTAGTTTTAAGTTAATTTTAATGTTTATTATTTGCTTTTGTAATGGGCTTTTAGCCCTATAATGGTGTAAAATAAAAAAAAAATAAAATAAAATAGATTAGAATATAATAGAATAGAATAGTCGCTTATTGCAAATTAAAAATATTTACAAATTATCCTAATTTTAATATACATCGCTTATAAATGTATGAAAACATTTTGGGTTAAAAAATATTTGCAAAAATACAAATTTTAAAAGATCACAGCCATTTTAAAGTTATAGTAAAGAGTAAAAAGTATTACACTTAAGTGACATCACAGTCATTTATTATATACAGTCATTTGTTATATACTCTACATTTGAATGAAAAAATTACTTTACTTCACTCTAATCGAAGGAGTTAACTTATCAATCTAAATTTCGAGTGAAAATTTCACTCCAATGGAGTCAATTTAACTCCATTTAACTCTAACCGACTTAGCGTGTAATAAATATATATAATTCACAATAAATAAGTGCAGTTCCCATTAATAAAAATTAGCGGATTTAGTAATTACGTATTGTCTTTCTTAAATAATTAAATCATTCACAAGGGAACTTACTACATCAAAAAAAAAAAAAAAAATTGTGATGCATCGATACTTCCTTTAAAGATACATTAAAGGTAAATATTAACCGACAATTGAATGACCTTAACATACATGTTCACGTCACGCGCGAGTCAAGTATCTTAATTTGAGTATAATTGAGTAACTCCTTATCAGTGCGGTTATCATCGCCGACACCGAGTACTCAGGACGAGTGAGCCATCACCCGCACTACTGCCTTTGTTCCACATTAGTCCTTATCGCGAGAGCGGAAAACTGGTCTGGCAGGCACGTGGGGCGATCGGTCATCGGTCCTCTCGCTCGATCGTCATCGGCGCAACCCGTTACGCAAAAGTCGCTTTTCTCCGATCAAGGCTCTCTCTCTCTATATATTTTTTTTTTTTTTTTTTAAAGGCCCAACCGTCCAGCCATCCTTGAATTTAAATCCTTGGGCGTGTGCGTAGCGCCCGCTCCCACGATCCGCGAAAAATCTGTGACCGTACAAATGTACGTGTGCGGGTGGGTGTGTGCGTGTGTGCATGAGAGAGAAGAAGGCAAGAGGTACCGCGAATGTATAAAATATGCCTAGCGCGAAGCCTTTTCTCCTTCTTGGTTCTTTAATTTTTCTTTTTTAATTTTTTTTTTTTTTTTAGCTACATACCTCGGCTCGCTTGCGAGTCAATATGAGACGAGCGGCGGCGTTCGGAGAGCGAGCGAGAATTCATTATCACTTTCTTTCATTTATTCCGAAAGGAGAGTCTCCTCCGCGAGAGGTGTATATCCGCGGGTACTGTATCGGCGCTTAAGTTTCGACGAACCTGTTTTGGACAGCGGCGAATCTTATTATTATTATTTTTTTTTTTTAAATTATCGCTCCTTTTGCCCGGGGACCTCGTGCCGCGTGTTTTATGCTTTATCGCTAATTACGATAAGATTATGTTAACGAGCGCCGCGGCGAAAAAAAAATTTGGTGGAAAAAAAAATGAGAAGCCGAGCCGCCGCCGAGGGACTCTCTGACGTTTTTATCAATGGGACTTGGTTTCTGCGAAATCGTTTTTAAAATTGATTCAATTTCGATTGTGAGAGGGCCGGCTGGGCCGGTTTCGCCGATTGGGAAATGTGAGAAAAAAAATTCTTTTGGAGGCGTTTGATACTTAATTATTCTTATCTGAATGTCGTTATTAAAACGTGTAATTGATCTTCGTTACGGAAAAAAAAGTCAATTCAAAATGGCTGTAGATAAAAAAAGTTAATCGACAAAATTATTTACATCATAATTATACGGATGATTAATAAGTACATTTAAAAAAAAAATAAGGAACTATTCCATTATACGTAAATCATCCACTGAAACTTTCTCTATTTTTTTTTTTATAAATTACATGTTATTAGGATTATCATTGATGGTCAGAAAAAAAATGAAATATTGTACCTGTGTACGTATTACGTGTTACAACACGTAATCGATTAGAAAAAAAAACGCTGCTAACTGCTTCCGCACTGTTCTTTCTTATGTCAAATACTGCAACAAACATTTTTTTTACACATAAATATCATGGAAAAATTATGCTTCATTTATACAAAAATTAGAAATATACTATTGTAATAAATATAATAAATAAGGTATATAGATATAATTTTTACATACATATGTTTCACTATAAAAAATAAATAAGAAAATAAAAGAATCTAAGAACGACACATGTCCAGTATATAAGCAAATTTCCACGCTTATATTATACTATAAGCTGGCAGTGAAGGGACTCAATCGGTGTAGCGAGAAGACCATTCGTCGTGACGTTCGTTCCGCGACACCCCACAAAAAACCATTACGCACGCTTCAGCGATCGATATGCGTACATCTGCATTCTTTTTTTTTTTTCACAAAAAGTATATACTTTCCCTGTAGTAGCACACCCTCAGTTCACCTCTTTGTATCTCACGTTTTTTTTATTATTTAAATGCACGTATAATAGTTTTGCTTTTAATCAGTTTTCTTTAATTAACGCGATTTTTGTTCACTATATACTACTAAATTATTCTCATAATTCAATTAATTGATTAATTACCGATGAAACAAGTTTTCTACAAAAAGTTCGTTGGCTTTCTAATTTATTCGCAGTACACCATAAAGAAGCTTCTTTAAGCGGCGCCATCCTTAGAATCGACTAAAGAAGATCATCGAGTACGTGAAAAAAAAAGAAAAAAAATCGCAGGTTCGCTGCACTCGCTCTGCCAACGAACAATATAATCCATCCTTTACAAAATTACGGCAACTCCTCGTCGTCTCGCCGCATACAGAGCGCGCAACCCTTTTTCTCCGTCTAGCCCCTCTCGGTGCGCGCGTTTTTTTCTCACACTTTCGCGATCATTTCTCGGCCGCGCAAATCCTCTCCTCTCTCCTTTTGATTCCCATTCAGCGCCGCTCTCATTCTACTTATCGCAGTGCTGCAGTGTCGCGCGCACCTTTTTTCTCTCATTTACTTTGTTTCCTCACCCTCCTCGAGTTGCTCATTGTTCCTCTCTCTCTCTCTCTCTCTCTCTCTCTCTCTCTCTCTCGTCTGCCGCGCAGCTTTATCCGTCTTTCTCTAAGTACGCGCCCACTTTTTTCCGCTCGTCGGAGAGAGAGACTGCACTTGAGCGGCAGCGTCTTTTCATCCCTCGAGTCTTTGCGGCCATCGACTTTTGCAGACACATTGTACACGTACATATGCACATGTATATAGGTATACATATAGGAATCAAAAGGCGTCGCGCCGGCCGTAGGGGGTAAGTATACGACGATGCAAGGAGAGAGAGAGATAGTAAGGGAATCGAGTTTTTTTTTTACTTTTTAATTCTTCTTTCTAACCTTCCCTTTTTTTTTTTTTAAATCACCGGGTGCACAATGCGCGAGCGCCGCATTTGCATAAATTTGCATGGCGGGATTTTTTAAATCGCCCGTGAATGTAATGCACCGCTCGCTGCATCTTCGAGTTGCGCGAGGGTAACTTCTCTCGTGCATTTTTATCGTTAAATTTCAAAAGTTCGCCACCCCAGTATAGCTATATCGCCTTAAAGCACCTCACTCGTTTATATATACCTGCATATTATATAATTCGATAATAATAACTCGTTTTATATTATATTGTATAATAAAAAAAGGAAACGAGTGAGATGCGTTATACAAGAAGGATATATATAATATGTACATCTAAAGTGTACGTTACGAAAAATTTGAAACACCCTTCGAAGAAACTTGAAAAATTGCACCCGTCTTCATTGTCCTCCGGGAAGATTGCATTTGAAGAAGAAAAAAAAATATATATAGATTCCCCGAGTCGTCCGTATACGAAGTTATTCGTATAAATGCGCGTCGGAAATTATTGGGCGTGCGACTGATCCCCCGGGGGTCTCTCTATTCATTCAACGTATATCCTCGCAGATGAACTACTCGCACGAGCTATTGCATCTCTCCCCATACGTACAGTCATTGTACTGCGCTCTTATACGATGATCGGAATCGCCTCCCTGCAGCGACAAGATGCGTATATATATATATATATACTTTACGAGTCGGGCCTTTTCCCTCGCGGGGGTCGCTCGAAGAATCACGGGGGTAAAATGCCCGGAAAACGCGTGGAAAGTGGGTCAGAAGCGAACGGTTGGGGAACGCAGTGCGTGTAAGTAATATAAGTGATGTAGTCTGTGGCGCGCGACGCGGACAGTGAGTTTGCACAGGGGTATGCGGGCATCTGCACTCGAGCGTGGTCGAGCCGTTGCGATAAAGTTAAAGTACGTTACTCCTACGCGAGGAGAATTTATTCATGTGATGCAATGTTTGTTGTTATTTTTTTTTCTATAGAAATTTAAAGTATTTTTTAAATTTTAAGCATTTTAAAAAATTTCTTTTATTTAATTTTAAGCATTTATTTATTTTGATAAGTAAAAAATAATAGGTAAATGTGGAATAAAATAATAATTATATTTATTTGTAGGTTGTCAATTGAGATACAATATTTTGATAATTCTTTATTCTTTATTTTTTTTTTTAAGATAAAAATCAAGATTCTCTTTTTGCGTTTTGTGTCAATAGAGGGATGGGGGTATTTTATTGTAGTGTGTAAAGTGCAGCTGACTGTGGGTATGTACGTGTTACGCTGTAGAAAGGGGGAGAGACTTACGAGGGATGCATCATTACGGCTCATGACGTAATTTACAAAAAGGGGGGAAAGTCTACGGTGGTAGTATAATAGTCATAAACGTACGGTATTCGAAATTACTTTTACCCCTATGAGATTATTTCTCTTATAAAAAAAGGGACAAAAAAAATTCCACGCAAATGTATTCGATATCCTCATTTCAAATACATATAATAGCGAAAATAAATAACGGACAAGCATCGTCTCTTATCAATTCCCCATAGAAATTATATCTATACCGTTAGAAAATAAAACGCTGCCAACTGTTTTGGCACTATAAAGTATACCTTCTCTCAGAGATTATTGCGAAAAATATCCGCAGTGGAAGTTTCATAATAAAATTAGAATTTGATTATAGAAGTATTTTTTTTTTTTTTTTTTTTACATTCTACCTATCTAACGTATATATCATTTTTGTATCAAATGACACGATAAAATAATAAAACGAAAAACAATTTAGTGTCTTAAAAATTGAGGAAGTTACGAAAATTTAACTTAAAAATAGCATAAGTGTAATATATAAGAACCCTTGAAAAGTTATCAAGTAAGCTCTCGATAATTGGAACACGTGTGCAAAATTTAAAGTCAAACCAACTATATATACGTACAAAGCGTAAGTACATAAGAAGTACTTACTTAAATTAAACTCTTTCAGTCTATAACAATACCTCCGCATAAAATACTGAAAAAAAGAAGTTTTTTTTTTAAACGTTACAAAGCTCTCCTCACAAAAAAAAAAATGCCAAAAATCCATTTCAAGCCTAATAAGCCCAGCAAAGTCGAGAGAAAAACGCAGGCCACTCGGGGCGGATCAATCGTATAGGGAATCGAAGGCACGGTGAGGCGGCCGTAACGGTGCCGGGGTCCCGGGGACAGCTGCATACTCGCACGAGTCAGGGGGGAGTATATGCGGGGAACAATGTCCACATGCCGACGCTCGCGCGCATATGCCAGCCCAGATGGCGGCTCTTATCATTTCAGCGCACCCCTGCCGCCCCCCTCCCTCTCGGGGCAGTCAGCCTAGCCGCTCGCTCGCTTTGTCGCTCTTCCGCGCGGCCCTCCTTTTTCGCCGTGCATTACCTCCTCGACCCGCGCGGACAAATAATCGTGGCTTTGTTGCAAGTCCGACGCCGCGGAGGAGTTGCACCCGCTTACTGCTGCAGCGCGACTGATGTACATGTATATATGCTTATAACTGAGCGGATGAACTTTTTTTTTGGGGGGGGGGGGGGTTACTACGTTTCGTAAGATGTACTTTTTTTGGGGGGGAGGGGGGTCGTCGTAATATTCCTGCTATATTGACGGTGTACAGAAGTTTAAGATTTTTTGACAATTTGTTACTATACTATATGTTTGGGAAGTTAAGAAAAAATTGTATTACTTAATTAATCATTGTTTCATTAATAATTGTGAATTCGTGTCTGCAGTTTTCTAGAAATGGGACATCAACTCTCTAAATTTTTTCCTGCAGTGAAATTTGCTGATTTACCAGTGAAAATCACTGATTCATCTGTGGGCAGTGCCCTGATCCTCACTGATAAATCAGTAAATTTCACTGAATGCATTTTCTAGAGCAGGGACTTGCATAATTTCTAGAAAAATAACTCAAATTTCAATAGATATGTAACTCAGATGCGCATCAGAATAATACTACAGATTCTTTTCTCATTATGTGAACGTTAATTCCTCATCTTTATTTCACCATATAGTACATTAAAAACTTGTGTTCAATAAGATAAAAGCGCTGTAAACTGTTATCATTCATTAAATTATTTCATTTCTTAATTATAATTATTAAAATAATTTTTTTTATAAATTAATAAATAAAACGTATAAATATTTTTTTAATTTAAGTTAAATAAAGCCATAAGAACTAAAATTTCATCCTTTAAATCATAAAAAAATCATTTTAATCTACGAAAAACAATTACGAAAAATTTACCATCAATCCGCTCATCTACCCCACCAGAACAATTTCAACGTCCATCATACCCCATACTATCTACTGGTCATTAAATTCATTAAATCATGGAAAAGTCAGTGAATTTTTGTAACCATCATTAAATCATTGAAAAGTCATTGATTTTTTTTTCGAAATTCATTAAATATTTTAGTCCTCAAAAGAAAATACTCATGTTTATATAATAATGTATGCAAAATTGTACACTTTGCTTCTAAGTCATTGAAATTTCTTGTATCCCTAAAAAAAAAGGAATACATTCCAGCCAATCAGTCAAACATTAATCACCCGCATCTCTCGTCGGCTTTAAAGCCCTTTAACACCCCGCTAAGGAAGTTTCGAGAATCGAAAGAACGAAGGGGGAAGGAAGGGGGAGAACAGTAGAACAAGCGGAGGAAGCAAGTCGTCGGCGCACTCCTGCGCGTCCGCTTCACGGTCAGTCAACGGTCCGTTTAATCGGCGACGGTTACCGGGCCGCATTTATCGCGGCGCAGTGTTACATCATCCCCGGAACCGCCAGCCGAGCGTACAGAAACTCTATAACGTCGGGCATTCGACGCGCGCGGAATGCGCGCCCGAGACTTGCTGATTCCTCCTGAGAGAGGAATTTCCACGGGATCCGCGAGAAACACTTGTGTACCCCCGATGCACCCTGTGTTTATCGTGTTTCGCGGATAAAAGGGGATCCGCGCGTCTCGGACGACATGAGGCCGGCGCCCGAGTTCTCGAGTTGCTGGTATATCGCTTGACATTTCATTTGCATTTTTTTTTTCTTAGTTGAGTGCTGGACGCTTTTTTTTTATATTCATTCTTGTGTTGAATTTATGTTGTAATTTTTCTTTTTCTTTTTTTTTTGTTGTTGTTGTCAAGTTATTTATTTGTTTAAACTTTTTTAATGGACTGTATAAAGCATTTTTCAGAATTTTGCAGTGTTACGTAAAATTATTGTTTTAACGTTTAAAAGTCTTATATACTCAATTTCTAATCATTATTGCTCTTCTGCTCCTTTTTTCTGTGCATATAATTATTTGCTATAATATGTAGTATACAGAAGTATATCACTCTAAATATGAAAACGTGAAATTCACGTGGAAAATGTGAATAGTAACACTTTTTATGTCAAATGTCGATCACTGATTTAGTATGTTTTCACATAAAAAATGTCACTATTCACATTTTCTATAAGTGAATTTTCACATTTTCAGATTTAGATGGTAAAAAAAAGGAGCAGGAGAGCAATAATAATTAGAAATTGAGTGTGTATAGGACTTTTAAACGTTCCGATAGTATCAATACGAGAAAAAACGAATGGGAGTATATTCCATTATCTTAACTTAAGATTCTTAAGTGAGTTACCTGCGGAATATAAATCAACGTTAGACTGTAGACAAGTTACTTAGGAACTTTCTGAAGATTTTAGATATAAGTAGACGCAGTCATAATCATATCATTGTTATCATCGTTCAACGATTTGTTAATTCCAATGCTTATTTTTCATAGTGTATTCATGAATCAAACTAATATGCATTGGCCTACTGACGGAAGCATTAAAACCTTACGCTGAAATATTTCAAGCTTATCAGTTTCTTATCTCTCTAAATATGAATAAGCGAAATTTACTTCGAATAAGTGAATATACACTTTATTACACGTGATAAGTATTCCACTTATTCAATGTGTCGTATTATGTCGTACTGTACTTAACACTCAAAATAAGTGTATATTCACTTATTCGAAGTGAATTTCACTTATTCATATTTATAGCGTATATTACTATATAGTTAGATGAAAAAAAAATTGAATTTACGCGTACAGAATATTAAATTTCGGATAATAAAAAGTCCCTACAACTTATACATTCCGACGCACGATCTACATTTAAAAAAAAAAAGTGACTTTCAAAGCTCTCAAGTGTATATAAGGATGCACCGGTCTATATATAGCCCCGTAAACGACCCCAGTCGTCGCGACCGACTCTGAAGGGCCGCTGAAGTCGTCGAGTTCTTACGACAGCCATCGAAGGAGGAAGAAAAAAGAAAAAAAAAAAAGGGCCGAAGGGGGAGTTCGAACGGTGGCGTGTCGCGGCAGCAGCGGAAATTAATTAGAACCCCCGTCCGCGCGTGTGTGTATGTGCGCGCGCGCGGGAGGGTGCGGCGGATGTGGTTTGCTGGACAGGCGCATATAGCCTTTCACTCCCGGTCCGCGCGCTTTCGTGTCGACGACAAAAAAGAAAAGTAAAGCTCGTCACCCCCGGGGACGACGTCAATTTTTGGAGTGAAACTCCATTCTCCTCGATATATACATATGTAATAACAATAACAATAAAACAATAACAATATAT
>JAWWEN010031168.1:0-15393 GCA_035582955.1 Sycophila texana | reverse complement strand
GAGTAGCACATGGCGATGGATTATTCCTTATTTATTTATTAAATATAGTTTTGTATATGGAATAACGAGGTGTCTCATTTTTCACTCTGCCTTACTACTCCCCGATCCTTAAAGAATTAATAGTTACTATATTTTTTTCTCAGAGTGCAGGAAAATTCCTTTGGTCCTTGTTAAGAATCGTATGTGTCCTTATATAAAGAAAAAATTAATTAGTTAACCTTGTCATTTTTATCCGAGCGTATGAATAACTAGACAGTTTTAACGCGTCATAAATTTTTAAACGAATTTCTATCACAGTCGCTAATCTATAAATTATGTGCATATATATACCAAAAACAATGTCTTGTATAAAAATCCCGAAATGATGGATCACTTAAATGGCACCACCTGCCGCGCTCAAAATGGAACTTGGAAGTTAAAGTGTAAATTTTTAATGCTGGAATTATCGTATAAATAAAAAATAAACAATTCTCGTGCCAACCTGTAAAAAATATCCATCATTCAGGAGACAAGCTCAGGTTAAAAGCAGCATTAAAAAAAATATTAAATAATAATATCCACAGTAAACTGAAATACTAGTCAGTATATGCACAATAATAAAGATAAATGAATGTACTCTTCAAATTTAAAATAGTAAAAAATTGTAAAAATCCACCGAACGATAAGCACTACCCTTCAAAAATTTCTTATTGATTAATAGTTGATATTCACTACTGAGAATTGAAATATTAACTGAATTTAATTTTAGTTAACTAGAAATTCACTGTGAAATCAGTTACATATTTTTACTGATTTTTTAGGCAGTAAAAATGCACTACTATTTTTTTAATTAAATTATATAGCCTTTTTTATTAAATGACTGCCGTAGAACGATGATTAATTGATTTTTCAGTGAGACACGCAGTTACTGACAAAATCAGTAATATAATTTACTTGTTTTAAATTCAGAGAGAACGAGTAAAATCTACTAATCATCGAAACAGCGTATCTATCGCAATTTTAATTGAACAATTAAATATGTAAAATCTGGAATAAACTGAAGTACTATGTTATATAATACAAAAAAAAGAATCTGCGAAATATTATATAAATACACACAAGAATACGAATATAATAAATAAGTTTCTAAGAGACTGGCACTTATCTTATACTAATCAATAAAACACCATATTAATCAAAGCTGGAAATAAATAAAAAAAAAAATAAATAACAACAACAAAAATTGAGGCTTGATTGCCGAATGCCACAGTGTGTTCATTGTGCCGCGCGCACTCGGCCAGAGTGTCTTGGGAACACGGCGTAATACCAGCAGTACAGGGTCTAACTGCGGCTGCGGGTAAATCGCGCGTGAGCATAATACCGTCAATTACGTGCACGTCGATTCGGTATATCTGGCGCGCGGACAGGCGAGAAGGCCGCCCACACTCGGCCCGGCGAAAAAGGGCCGCCGACGCCGCATTAGCCCGTGGCTCGTGTTCCCGGGACTTTCTGAGCCCCCTCTTCCCCTTGATTGACGCGTGTCGGTAAGTTGAGGCGAACTTTGAAATTGAACGCCGATCGCGCCTCGCATCAGCGGCGCCGGGGCAAAACGCGCGCCGCCCCGGCGCATCATCAGCCCCGGCACCGGCTGCGCCCATACCGACTTTGGTAATTGACGGTGGATCTATATATATGGATATATATATATGTATATACGTATATAGACGTGGAATGCGGGGGAGGAGGAGGCCGAGGCGCCGCGGGAGGAGATCTCCCGGCTGGATGAGCCTCGCTGCTTGACCGGACGACGAGTTGGGGTCAGGATCGCGCGCGCGAGACCATAGTCATGTTCTGGCGTGATATCTGGGCGAGGGATCGAGAAAAATGACCAGTGGGCTAATCGAGATCCTTTCCTTTTGTTCCTTTCGCAGCGTACTTCGTTTGGCTATTGATCGGATGGTCATCTAAGTTTCCTTTTGTCTTAGACACCCCTGGAACGGACCTGTCCCTTTGTTCGCTGAAATCTCCTTTTGTCGGGCTTCTCTCCCAACACTTGTGCTTGAGCGAACAGTTCAAGATGTGCTGGGAATTGACGTGAGTATAAATATAATCGTTCGATAAATCTTAAATAATATCAATATATTTTAAATATCTTAAATAATATCAATATATTATTTAAGATTTTACGAACGTTTATATATTTATACGTTTATATCGAACGTTGTTTATAGACAATAAATGTATACCTCTCAGATGAGAAAGTAATTATGTAGCAGGATGTATGGTACTTTATTTAAAAAATTTTGATTTGTATAATTACATAATCAACTCGAGAAAATTGTACTGGTAATTCAGAAATGACAATTGGTAAAGGCATTATTCTGTTAACAAAATATTTCTGAAAAATGTGTTATTTGCACTATAAATGCTAAGTGCAGTATTAAAAATTTCTTTTATTCTTCGCTATCAGTTCTCCTGGTAAGGAGTAAACCGATGCCGATGATCGATCGTAAGAAAATGCTACAACATTGTATATAAAAAATTATTTTATTGTTCAAGCAAAAATTTATTTTTACTAATATCTTTTTTACACTAATCCACATTACGTCATTCAGCATTTAATAAAGAAGAGTGCTAATATGCTACTCTAAATACTTGTAAAATGCCATAAATCGCATCACGCATTGCATTACTCCATCGAAAATTTAGTGTATAAATCGCATATTTCACAGCGTAATGCATAGATCGAAAATCCCGTATATTTATAACTCAAAAACCAGTAACATATATTCAAAAATAATCTCCATAGAAAACACAATTTCTCTATTACAAAGCCTATAAATTTCGAGGCTATACAAAAGCTCCTATCAAGCGATTGTTCCAAGCTTTTGCTCGTCGCCCCGGTCTCTCCTCTTCGCACCTACAAAAAAATCCTTTATATATCCGATCTCGCGGTGCGGACGCGCTGTCAGTCGGTATTAACTCGCGAGTCCGCGCCTGAATTCCTCGGTTTTCAGAGACGCTCACGATGACTAATCAATCAGACGAAAGCCCTGCGCCAACGTTGCGCGGACTTGAAACCGACGAAATAAAATATAGGCGGACTGCGCGTAGGATGGTTTCGCGCCCGCGCGGTTAGGGCGATAAAAAGCCGAAAAAAATGCGGGAGATAAAAAAAAAAAAAAAACAGGAGCGAGCGAGTAGCTTCTTTCTCGAGTGCCACTTTCGAATTCTCCAAAGCCGGGCGCTTGCTTCCACCCGATAAGCATCTACGTAGGGTAAACTTGGATGGTAAAAAGAAAGTTGCGAGATAAAAGGATACTTGGGCTAGTAAAATAGTAGTCTAGACTGGGGAAGCGTTTACTGAAAGAGTGAGGTTCAAAAACCCGAATGATCACGCTTCAAACGCAATCCTCCGTGGAAAGCCCCTTTTACTTAAATAACAGTTTTCAATTTGAACTACGTGTCTATGCTTATTGCTCAACTTTTATATGTTCATTGCATTTTTTCCAATTTTTTTATTCATTTGTTTGAAACTAAACTGTATAATCGTGGTATGTTTAGATATAGTTTAATATATAAGAAGAGGTATACTTCCGAGAGGTAAATTTAAAAACATGTTGTAAAAAATCTTTTTCAGCCTAGCGGGACGAAAGTACCACTTTCGCTCCCGCTCCCGCTTTGCGAATTTTGTATTTTCGGCCTCGCTAGGCAGAAAAATACAATACGCTACACGGGAAGTAAAAAAGAATGCCTCAGATCGCACATTTGTCACCCTCGCCTTCGGCTCGGGTGTCAATTTACGTGCGATCTGAGACCATTCTTGTTTTACCTCCCTTGTTGCGTAATATACTATTGAACAAAAATTGTAATAATTTTGACTATTTTGTTGAGTTTCCTTCGCTTTTTTTAATATTAAAAGAAAGACATTCAAGAAAAGTAGAAAATTTGTTGACTACTAAAAAATTAAAAAAAATACTGATATAATTTTTTTTTTAGAAAGAAACGATTATTATTTCTATTTATTATTTCTCGTTTTCATAAGCAAGCACTTTTTCTACCTTAAAAGTACTGAATTTAATTTAACCAAAAGTATATTCATGCAGTGATAATTTTTTCTGTATAAAAATATGTTTCATAAAGGTATGCACTTCGCAGAGCGTCAAGTTTACACTGACAGCACAATAATTTTTTCCCCCTGAAAAGCGCCATTAAATTGCTGCACCTAAGATGTTCATCCCTTTAGCGAGACAAATATTTGTAAAATGTAAAAAAAGGTGCACCCTCCGGCTGAAACTCTTTCTTGCAATCAGCTTCTCTTTACTTCGTAAATGCCGACGCTTTTAATACTAAATTTTGCTGAAAAAGAGGGGCGATGGGGAGGGGGGGATGGACAACGAGGACTCCTCTTTTTTTCGCGGCCTGCAAAACATCCGCGCTTTTTGTCTCGTTTTACTACAAAGATTCGTCCGCCTGGTGTAATCTTTGCAAATCCCTTCTTAAGGAAGACGCTCGCGTATACATTTCTTGAATTCAAAGCTTCTCACTTTCCGGTTCACCCACTCGCGATGGAAGACCCTTAAAGCGTTAATACGAAAAAAAATTCCGACTCTGAGAGTGCAGAATTTCCCGGTGATGCGCGTGCATTCAACGACATATCTATACGTCGAATTATTTTGAGCTCTCGGTCGAGAGATTTTTTATAACAGTGTAAAATGCTTAGAATGAATGAAATTCACTCACCTAGAAAAAATGTATACCTTACTTCGGAACGAAAAATAAAAAAAGTGATCAATTTTAATTTTTAATATTTCGATATTGTTTTTCGTTATTTAATATATTAAGTACCGAAGATTTATTATTTTGTGCGAAATTAAGAGAAGACGCCGTGGAAATTTGCTAATAGCACACTTGGGCAAAATCTTGAGATTAAGCTGCAGCGATAGACAAGCGAAACATGATTGGTCAAGATAAATTACCCAAATTGCGCCAAGAGCATTACTCAAACGCCATCAGCATAGTTTGCAGGCTTTGAATTCACTCACATGCAAGATGAATTACTTTATCACACGTAATTCCCGTCAGAGAACGAACGTACGGGAGCAATGCTTTTTGTGAATCACTTAAGAAAATTACGTACATTTAAAATATTTTTTCTTAATATAGAGATGAAATTGAATGATTACGTATCAAAATGTATCATAAGCTAGTGAAAGAGATTTTTTCAGATATTTAACGCTAAAAGGAGTTTTACATTTACACAGACAAAAGTTTTGGAGAGAAACAATAATATTTGTGTCCAATTCATGCGTATTGCACGTTAAATGTTACTTAACGAAAATAAAACGTCTAAAATTACTTTACGAAGCTTAATTTTATCCTCAGCAAATTTCAAGGTTCTATACCTGGAGGTATTTTAATAATAACTTATATATAGCGTAAAATTGAATCGGTTAGATAAAAAAGTAGCAAAATTTTTAAAGAACTAATTGATTTCATAAATAATTTTATGCTACAATGATTCCACTTTTTATGCGTTTGATTTATGTTGACTTATATCATCACTTAAATTCATCGTCCATCGGTTAAAATTGTCTAAAATAATAAGTGTCATCTTTGTCTAAACTTTTTCTCTTAAAATATTTATACTTTATAATTAATAAAAGGAAAATAAAAATAATTATTAGAATAAACCCTTTAACATGGTAAAATACTTAAATTTTTTTTTGCAGTTTTAATAATTTGTTTTGTATAAATCACGCTTTATTAACAATGTGATCGTGTAACATTTCAAATTCTTATCGCAATGGAAGTACAACAACTCAAACTAATTAGATATCATTAAAAAGCTATCCGAGATAATAGAATAATTAACCAAGACGACAACAAAAAAGCCCAGTGCATTTCGCTAATGCTAGGCTATATGCAGTTTCTTTACCATAACTTTAACAGAAAAAGAATCCGTTTTTAATTATAATCTAATTAAGGAAGCTATTACCTTCCCACAAATTTATACAAATATTTCAAGAGTAAATTAGCATATTCATTACTAGATTTTGCAAATTTTAATGCAGCCTCCGCAGAAAAAAGAAGCGATCTTGCTCTTGCCAATGCGACACTCTCCTCACCCCCTCATTTTTTTGCGCTATCCGTCCCCCTTCCTTCGCACATTCTTCTCTCTCCCTCATTTCCCACGCGCGCGTATACATTTTCCGCATTATTTTTTGCGTCCTCCCCCCGTTCTTTTCTTTTTGCCCGCCATTACGGTGTAAAGGGGGGGCAGGTCGGCATACGCCACTGAACTGGCGCGTTCGAAACCGCGCGCTCGCGTTGATGCAGGGATTTTTCAGGGACTCGGAGGTCGGACGGGCGTAGAACCGCGTTGACTTTGTAATTTACGTCGGCTCGTGTTTTTTCGTCGACGCTGTCCTTTAAGCGAATGTTAGCGAGAATTTTCGCGCGCTCCTCGTCTCGTTTTATTTTGTTCGCCCCGTCGTTCTCGCCTTCGGCGGTGCCCTTCGGCCCTCCCTTATGTGCCCGCAGTAACCAGCCGCCCAGAAACCCGAACGCCACGCCGCGCTTTTTTCCCCTTCGTTTTCCTTGGGCTCTTCTCGTCCTCCTTTTTTTTTATTTTTTTTGACGAGCGCGCGGTCGCGCCGACCCTTTATTTTCCGGTGTCGCGTGTAGCCGCGTCAACTCGAAATTTCGCAGGCGAGATGCTTTGTTCTGCCACGTGTCTCCATTTCAGCGTCTAGTACGAATAAAAATTTCGAGGGCGAATGTCACTGAGATTGTTTTGTGGAATGACGTTTATTAATAAAGTGCTGACGCTGAGAATGAGGAGGTCTTTTACTAGATTCATTGTTTTATTTAATTTGTAATATTTAATGTATAATTGTAATTTTTTTCAGAAATATTTAATTTTTTGTTTTAATTTTGTCAAATTAAAAGTTCATAAATAAATTAATTATCATTTTGATTTGCCAGGTTATCTTTTTTCGTGTCAGTTCATTGTATACTGCATAGTTCAGAAGGATATTGTAAATCAAATCAGGTGAGTCGAATCGTAATTTTTGATAGAATGACATACGCGTTACCAGTGATTAATATTCAAGATCCCCTTAAAAAAAATTCTGTAAAAGTTTGTTAATATTTTAGCCTACCGATATAACTTTTTTATTTCACGTTCTTAATCGCAAAGCAACAAATTTTCTGAATAAGTAGATTTTTCTCAGGAGACAATAATTACAAACGATATTTCATTATTAAACTCACATTAAATGGCCGTAAAACATAAAATATTTTTTAAGATAACCTTTACGTAATAAATTTATTTCTGATCGCGAAGTATGAATCGACACGAAAACATCCGCGATGCCTGCGAGATGATGAATGGTCTTTGCTCTCCTTCGGATTTCAAAGAAAAACACTATCCTCAAGGAAGTCAGTGAAAAAGCTTTGGAGCCTTGAATACTAGCTCATGCTTAAATGTGGTCTATAAATCATTTTATTCTTCATCTTCGTGCAATCTCTCATTCAATCCTTTACTTGCGACGATTTCTGCCGTAGATTCTACAATAATTTAAATAATTTGTAAAATACTGATTTAGTTATATGATTATAATTGTATAAGCATGATTTTATTGCACAATACTTTACTACTATTTTCGATTTTCTAAAGTATAATAAAATCTAACAACTTTATTTTTTTAAATAAAAGGTGTTTAGATGTAATTTCTTTTCTCGTTTATATTTCTGTCAGTCTAATATCACTAAAAGCAAGAAAAATCAAAGTAGCAGTAAAAGTTAATGAATAATCTCTTTATGGTTGTTAAATATTTGTTAAATAAAAGTGAAGACTTGCTTGAAGTCTTAGTGAGGTAAAGCTGCGATAACCCTACAGATCATCTTAAGTGGACGTAGTAATAAAATCAATACTTTTAATTTAAACAAGCAATGAAACTACCAAATGATTATTTTGAATTATATTATACTCTTATTACATTTGTTCCAGTCAAGAAGTTCACGATCTTATCTATTAGTGCAAAAAGTATATAAAACAGACTAACTCCCTTTTGTATCTGAGAAATTTTTCTTTTATTTGTCAATTAATTCATTCACTTTAGTTATTTTACACTATCTCTTTTTCTAATACATGATTAAACTTTGAAATTTGCAACAGTTTTTAGAGTAACTATATTTACTCTAGATTTAAAACGTTTGTACTTAATTGTTTTTACTCATTTAACATTTAAAAATTATTTTAAATTAATACGCAAGTGATGTAATTAATTTTGTACATCTTTGTAAATACTAAGATTACAATAAACAATTCTCTTTTATTCTATCAACCCAAAAATAACATTTAAGGATTATCATATCTCATTACCTTATCTCAATTTAAAAAAAGAAGTGAAACTTGCAAATTAAAAACTAATATGCACTCGATAAATCGAAACTGCCGAAAATAATTGGATTGCTTAGAAATAAATAAATCCGCGTTAAAGCTTCATTGATTCTTCTTTACAATTTGTAATTAACCGAGCCGCGCAATGAGTCCAGAACAAACGTTCTTTCGCCCGGCGGAACAGTGGGCCGATTCAGATACTGGCAATGCGCGTTGCCGACCGTTAAACCAGTCGTTTACACAAGCCCATTGATGTATCCTGACGATTGCACACCTCGCGTGAAATGAGCAATTCTCTATGCTGCAGCTACGCGGCGCTCGCATTCACGCCGCGAGTTACCTCCTGATGTCTTTTAAACGGTAATTGCGCGTGAAGTCGAAAAATGTGAAATTGCTCTCTGTCATTATATTATGTACTTTTTTTTTTAAATAAAAAAGCCTTTGAACTTATTTGATGCGTGAATGTGTTAAGTACGAGCTCTTTATATCGCATGATTGCTTCAGATTATTCTGCTACTTTTGTTGTGCACGCTTTCAATAAAATTTGACGCGTTGCTGTTTTATTTGAATGCAATATGGAAAATTTCATGATGGTTAATCAAGTGTTGTTACGTTACAAAATGTTTCTTAATCGTTTGTAAAATTTACTATTAGAATAAAAAAATTATCAGAGTGAAACATTTTTTATTTTAAACTTCTTTGCGAATTTTATTAAATTGTGAAAAAATTTTACGTTTTTTAGGCTAATTCACGTAACCGTATGAATTTTAGAAATGCTAGAAAAAGTCAGGACGATCGAGGGAACTCTGAAAATCCTCACTCATTTTGCCTTCAGAGAAATTCGCAGAGTATCCTGATTGTCCATAAAAAAATGCAGAGTTCCATCGAGGCGAAAGCAATATTCAGCGAAGCGTTCGGTGCAGAACGTTTGATCCAGTTTTTTTTTCCAGGAGCTTGACATCGTGATTGACAACATCTTTTTGATTATTTAATCTACATGCTTTCAGCACACTTTACCCACTAATTAAGAACTATTTTGCAGAAGACAAACAAGTTAAAATATTCCAGAATTAATAATTACGTAATAATCTATAAATCATACTCACCGTCGCGTCGCGTTAACATCGTCCGTAACAAGTCATAAATCATCACCAGGAACAAGTTTACTTTGTGTAACCCTCGAGTAGTCCGACCGCGCTTGTGACACCTCGAAAAAAAGAAGTTAAACGTTCGGAATCGTCCGTGTGTTTTCAAAGTAAAAAGAAGAAGCCCCGCTCGTAAAAAATAGAGTACGCGCCCCGCGCAAAGGAAGTCCCATGATAAAAAGTGATCGCGAAAAAAGGGTCGGTAGAAAAGGCGCACGGAGAAAAAACGAAGACGAGTATATCAAACTAAGCATGAAAGCTATACTAGGGGGCCGCTGTAGGGACGTTGGTAAAAAATTCGGCGAGTCGAAAAAGGGGCAAGTACGCCTATAGTCCACACGCAGCCGTTTGAATGGCAAAGCGCGGTGAAGGCTTCGGAAAGTTTTTCACCGGGCGATCTGAGGCCAATGGAGAAGTTCGGAAGTCACCGCACGGAGCGTTAGATCGTCTCGATTAAAAAGAAGCATCTACCCGGCCGATTCCGTTGTGTCTGTGAAGAGCGCGTTCCTGCCTGTCGCGTTGTTCCCGAAGAAGTAAGTAGTAGGTTATCGCGAAGTTGTCGGGAGCAGAGAAAAGTTTTATCGAAATGGTATATCTCCATGATGTGACCACTTAAAATGTATTACCTTTTGCTGATAGTTATTTAGCGAGGTCTTGGAAAGAAGAGCGCTGTTGAAAAATTGATTATTCTGCTTAACATGGGAATTGCATTATTTACTTTTAAATGTGGAAAGACAATTTACCTAAGTTCTACTTAATAAATGCTTGTTAAAATTGTAACATTGCTAGGTAAATTATACAAAAATATGTATACTTATCTCAATGGAATTTTTGTCTAAAGGTGGAATTCATCACGAGATTTTTTTTATAGATCATACCAGCTTCTGATCCATATCAAATTGGCTTATTCTTTTGCTCTTATCTATAATAATAAGAAATTATCTATAATAATAAAAAATTTAGGGTATTTGTTAAAATGTTAAAAATGTTTAATTAATTATTGTATATCTTTCTATTTAGCTTTATACTTTTACTTACATAAACGATAAAAGTGAGTCCCGCTAATAGTGACATTTTCTTGTGTCAAGAAATTTGAATAAAAATCCTCTTAATAAATCGCGATTTCATTGGCGAACGGGCATATTCTGTTAAATGGCGCTAAACTAAAAAATCTAATCTCAAAAAAAGTGGATGCTAATATCAAAAAAAAAAAGAAAAAAACTTTTGATTCGAACACTTGCATAGGTGTAGTAGTAATAAGATGGATCATCGTTGATAATTCTAGTTCCGTCATATTTTATTAAAAAAATTAATATACCCTCCTAATTTTTAGTTAATGATAGTAGATCCATTATGCATTATTTTATAAACTACCCGTTCATATTCCGTAGCTAATGTTGCGGCTAGACATTCGCTCGGTTTGCTTAGTTGTCCCCATTCATTACCCCGACGAAGCTGCGTCGAGTTAACGATCAGTTAAGCGATCGCGCGAAATACGGTATGCCAGGCACGTACTAATGTCCTCCACGAGAGGATCATTGAAGGCGAATCTATAAGACACTTGAGTTTCTGGAGCAGATGAAATGCTTACAGATCGAGAACCGCCAACAAATAATTCATAAATACTGAATTTGGCATTAAACGAAACTCAATAAGCATTATCTTTTTGTCGCTTAACCTACAAACGAAGGAATTCGTGCGTATTGTGCGCATTTGAAAATGATTATTCGAAAATTGAGATTCTTTCAAGCAAAATGAACTTACGAAAGCATATAAAGACGCATTCAATCAAATTTTATTAAAATTGGAGTCCATTATTTTTTTAATGATCAAGTTGATCTAAGTAGTTAATTACGTTGGCAATTTAATTAATGCTATTATATGTTTTTTTTTTAAATAAACTTTAATAGGAATAAAATATTATTGACAGTGGCATAATTTTCCCTAATATTGAAAAGTGAATTTATTTATTATTTTTTTCGAGAAACATTTATCGCGATTGATAATATCGTTAACAAAAGGTCGATTATAATCGTATTCATTAAATATTATAATAAATTATTATTGTCTTTAGTATGTATTGTAATTAGATTTGAGATGTAATTTAAAGTGAAAATTAAATAAAAATTTCATACAAAGTAATTAAGTAAATTTCCCATTCTCAAATTCTATAAGTCAAACGACGTCAAGAATTTATGTGTTACTTGTCAACGTACAAGTTTACGACTGTAATTAGATTTAAGTCTTGAAAACAAATAAACTAAGAAAGATTCGAACTGCCGTAGGAACACTTGAAAGGTAAACGAAAACCTTGTCTGTTCGATTTTGTAATTCATTTATCTACACCTACTATGATGTTTCTAGAAGCGAGAAAAACTTTTCTTTTAAATAAGTGCTAGCCCATAAAATAATGACAATAAATAAATAAATAAATAAATATATGTTAACAAAACTGGATTGTAAAGTGTGTTTATTTACCGATAATAAAATAATATTTGGACGATTGAACTTTTCAACGGGATGAAATCATCGTCCAAGATAAATAATGAAACAATCTCGTTGCGATAAACAATTCAATGGCGAGGGCCACGTTGAAACAGTGAGAATTATGTTCTATAAGTTCGGGCGTAACTTAAGCGATTTATCTTTGATGTTCGTCCCTCGCTCTTCTCGGACGGCAGCAAAAGCCAAGCAGTGGAGCCACCAGGAGCAGGGCAAGCCTCGAGTAAACTCTGACAGGGCAGCCAATTCCATTAATTAAGTTAATTAACTCGAGACAGGTAACATGCTGCTCCTATGGGCCACCAAGTAAACTCTAATGCAGCTATACTACGGCGCTACTATTACCACTTCTCGTATTTAACTGTGAAATCCACGCTACAGAGTGGCCAGTATGCATCATATCCTGCTTTCTCCCATTTGTTACCTTCACTGGATTTAATATTTTATTTGTTACAGTGGCATTCGAATTAGAGACTGATTTGAAATTATTTGAAACATAATTCTGATTCCTCTTACAAAAAATTTAATTTATTTTTTAAAGAGACTCGTATCTATATTTGGTGTATGGATGAGTTTTAAAGTTATATAAGCAAGTGAATATTCACTTATTTATGTAGAGATTTTCACTTATTTTATTAAAAAATATTTTAAAAAATGAGACTGCAATCTATTTTATTGAGATGAGAAGTTTAAAAAATGACTTACAGCGTAAAATAAATGAAAATTTCTTTATTTTTCAAATTCGTGTAAAATACCGACTAATTTTTATAGTATAAATTGAATATACGAATGCCTATCCAATTTACTTAGAATATTGTATGTAAAACTACGAGATGTGAAAGTTGTATAATTACAGTAGTTTACATAATAACGTTATAGATTGTGCATAGCAGCGTAAGGACGCTTACAGTGAGCTTTCGAACTACTTATAATTAAGTTACGAAGAGAAACTTCCAATTGAATTAAAAAGATCCGCGAAAGAAAATTTGTAAATTAGATCAATAAATTCAACATTCCCCTCGGTGTTGCTTCTATTGTACGAAGCAAAATAAAATATCGCCCAATTATTTTAAATAATTCACTTCTTTATTCAAGATAATACTACTTTATACACTGACTGCAAGAGATCACTCACGCGTAAGCTGAATAGTCGCGTTTCCCAATTTCTGAAGATCGTATAGCAGCACTCGTTTATATATACGACGTCGCTCGCCACTGGAAATGGAGCGCTTTTTTTTTCCCACGGCCCACTTGACCCGTGCATCGAGGACCGAACAGTCTTTGGCCCAATAATCGAAGTGAAATTAACGATTAATAGAGGAGAAAACGAAGAGGACGACGATCACTGCAGCTACAAAGGCGCGGGAAGTGAAGGATTTCGTGAGTAGAAACGGAAGCAGCACTAATCAATCAACGATTAAAAGAAAATTCGCAGAAGGAAGCTTCGCTGCACAGTTCAGTAGCGCATTTTCGAACTTGAAAATGCTGCTGCAATAAAATTATTCAACTTTATTAATTAGAAAAATCGTAATTACTGCATAATGAATGAAACGTCGTGCTTACTCCCTTTAAATATGAATAAGTGAGATTTAATTTACATATTTATTATAAATTATTTATCTTCATTAATTAAAAAGAAATTAATTGTATGCGGTGTGCAGCAAAAGTGTATACATCCACGTGTCACAGAATTAACAATTAAAGTCATAATGTGATTAAAGTTATAAATAAATTCACGAATCTGAACAAAAAAGAGAAAAAAAATTATAAAATTAATGAAAACGTAGAAAATTACAGACGATCCGTGATGTAAATTAATCCGCACTCAAGCAAGCCAAGTAAGAAACTGAAATTATCGCAAAACATGACGTGCATCTCGGTGCATAGCACATATTCGGCATAAGTTTAGAGCGGCGCTCGCCTTGAATTTCGGAGGGGCGTGTAGGCGGCGGTATCGTCTTCCGTGTCGGTGCATCGCCTTCCTCCCAGGCGCGATACCCGTAAAAGAAACGCGAAGAGAAAAGGGAGCGGAGGTATCGAAGTTGAGATTCTCCTTGGGAATTAGCTGTCTCGGATGTTTGCCGCGGTAGCGGCGACGTAGGGGGGAGGGGGAGGTGGGGGTGAGCAAGTCCCCGAGGGCGTTTCCTGCCCGCGAGCTTAAGCTTTCTCACAAGGAACTCACTATCTATAGAAATGTTTTCAGAAAAGAACCAGTAGCCGGTTGCTTTCGTTCCTCGTCATTCGCTTTTCGCTCTCTCTCTCTCTCCTTTTTTTCCTCCTCCTTTTCTTTGGCTGTTCTGTCCGTTTTCTTTTTTTTCTCTATCTTTCGCTCGACCTTTATCTGGATTCGTCTTAATTGCCTTTGAAATATCAAAGAGGAGAATACGCTTCATTTGAATTCGCAAAACCTTTGATATAACAAAAGAAGTTATAAAATCCGCAACCGATTTTCTAACTATTTAACCGAGTTCCCTTTTTTCCTTCCATCGAACAATTGGCTCCTTATCGATAATAATTTCAAGACACGATTCGAGAATATTAAAAAAAAAAAAAACTCAGACGGAGTACTGGGAAATGAAAATTCAATTGCGACCTCGAATTTTGAATTTAAAATTGCGCTCCGTGTGTTTCGCCGGATGTCTATGCAAATGTTATAATAAAAACTTTTCGCCATTAAAAATGAGGGACCGCCGTCCTTACCGAGGATTGAATATCAAAAATATATATAAAATTTACTCCCAAAAGTATGATTCTCTTTTTACTAAGCTGCAAAGGCGAATTTACATTTTTATCTTTGGCAATGCCGTTAAATTTTTGAAGTGGCAATTTTGACTGGCGTATTTCTTAATCAAACTTCATTCATGCTTAAATTATAAACGAAGAACATTCTTGGGCACGCTACGGAATTTTAGGACGCGAAGCTTTTTACATCGCGACGGTGGATCGAATTTCTTTATTTCTATTTCTGTTTCCTACCCTTGTTAATAGCCTCCGTTACATTCTGTAGGGGACTGTTGTTAGCCCGAGAATCGAGTCGTTTACGCAAATCCAATTATTGTCTACCTCGGAGCTTGCCGCTGCTAATGCGATTTCTCAGGCAAAAACTCATTTCATCAGGTTGGCTCCCTTGTTTTTACCATGCCAAAATGCACTTTGTGTCGGTCTATTCATATCTAGTTAGTTAACTGATAAAGTAAAAGAAAAATTATTAATGTTTTACTGATTTTTATGGACCTTACAAAGAATAAGAATGTTATTTAATAATTTCAAAAATCAAACTTTGATTTAATAGTTATTTATGCACCAAGGGAGTAAAATAGGCGATTATTCCCGCGGGTGAGGTTTGCTGCCCGAGCTTTA
>JAWWEN010031147.1:0-15396 GCA_035582955.1 Sycophila texana | reverse complement strand
AAACGCCAGTTTATCGCAAGCAAATTGAGGTTAGCGTGCGGTAAACGGGCGTTTTCCGCACGGCGTGCTATAAAATTTAATAAAACATTTCCCTCAGTGTGTTATTTGAACGAATGAAAAATGTACTGTTTTGCTCTTCGATGAAGCTGACTAGCTCCGCGGCCAATGTAAAAATCAGAAATATACCTTGGCGTGCGACATTTGGCACCTTCTCGGCATGGCCCTCGCGTTTCGTGCCGACTGGGCGACAAGTTGTGCAACGGCGACGGCTCACGAGGCCCGATAATTGATCCGGCGACGAGGCGGCGAGCCGTGGTGCGTCGAATAATCTATCAAGCCCCACAATGCCAACGCGATTCGAGCATTACGCAAATGAAGCTTTTTCGCTCGGGGCGCGATATGCTCCCCGCCGTTGTACACCGTCGGAGATTTGCACTCTCTTGCCTTTTTTTTCTCCCTCTTTTTCTCTCTCTCTCTCTCTCTCTCTCTGCTCTCGTCACAGCTCTTTGTCCGCACACTTTACAAATTTCACCTTTTCGTACAGGGTACCGCCGCGAAATAATAAATAGCGGGGTTCGTTTTGTACCCCCGGCTCTGTGAAATCGACGGGGATTTTGACCCGAAAAGTTCAGGGGTTGTGATTAAAAGGGACTGGCTGACTGTGTGTTATTTCTTTCTTGATAAAAGTGTTTGTTTGAGGGCTTTTTTGTCGTCTCTTTTTTTTATTCTTTTTTGATTTTTATTCTGCTCTCGCGTGGGCGAACGCTTCAATCAAATTATCGCCCTAAAAACGCTTCATTTATTTGGTCCCGCACCTTATTTTTGAAATTTTAATTAATTATTCCACTTCTTTTGCGCGGCGTTTATATCCGCTCGCTTTGCCGGTAGAAAATAAACTATGGCTATATTTTAAGAGAAGTGTATAAATAAAAGTTGTAAAAATGATACTTGAAACATTTAATTATAAATTTCTTTTCTGAGCTGAAAGGAGAAAAAAGAAGGTACGTATTGTTCGTAAAAATCATGCATCGTTTAAACTTCAGTTGAATTTGTCACATCATTCGTTACCTTTATTATGCAAAAAAAAACTTCGTATATTCATGTGGTCAAATGTATAGTTCCGACGTTGATTCGTTATCGCGTCGACCTCCTCGACACCCGAGTTAATAAGAGAATAATTAAGCCTTAACTATTCTCAGACGTGGGTCGGCGCTCTTTCTCCGTGCCAAACGCATGTGCGCGAATAAAAAATTTAAAAGAAAAGTGTCACTTTCAATCGTTCTTCGTACTTGAAATTGACCGCGACATCGCCGCGATCAGCAGCGGCTGGGCGTGTCGTGAAAAGGATCTTTCAGTCGGCGAATGAAGGAGTCGAGGTAAAAAGAGCGCGCCTTTTATCGTTTCTCGGTCGCTTACGATGGAGGCTTTCCTCGATCGCTGCCGCACTTTCAGCTACGCTGCGACTTGAACGCACAGTTACTTCTTCTATTATGATGCGATTTCTCGGGAGAAGATTTGTCCATTATATTTATTGCTTATTCAGCACATTATTGATATTCTTTGCTACATAAAGAAGTAGCGGTATATACTTCGTTTCAGAAAAGAAGTTGAATATATAGCTCATTAATTTTCTAAGTGGCTGAAAGTAATAATATTTTAATATTATTGTATAGAATATATTTAGCTATTCACGTGGGATAGCGTAACGCTATTCAAACTTCAAAGTTCAAAATGTAATTATAATGCTTTCTGCGCGTATACGTTCATGTCGGATGCTTTGAATAAACTTTCTCGGAAAATTTAAAGTGCTTTCGATGTACTTGCTCGGATCATACACCCACTCGCGTAAACTCATAATTAGATAATCATTTCCGAGATCATTTCTATAAACCAAGAAATTTTCCGATTGAGCGGCACGTCATCAGCGATGCACCTCTATCCCCTCCGCAATAAAAGAAAAGAAAAAAAAAAGAAAAAGAAGAAATAATATCCGCAATCGGTGGAGCTCGAAACCACGTGCAGGCGCGATAACGATAATTTCCTCGCACCGCATCGCGAATAAAATCAACGAGGAGCGTAATCCAGTTTCGGCCGCGCGTCCGCAATCAGCGATTCGTCCCTCTTTCGCCGGTCTCGTTCCCGTCCGCGGTTTCGTCCGCGACCCATTAACAATTAGCGCCTGGGCAAACCCCCGCATCCCCTCCGCCCTCACCCGGGAGAAAAGGCTCGCGTTTGCCTCGGGCAAACAGGCGAATTTCGCGCCGTCGCCGCCGTCATTTCCGATGCATTACCATGAAGCATCGGCCCTTCATGCATCGCCTACCAATTCGATACGCGTACCGGTATGTCGTGTCTTTTTAGCAGAGCGAGTCGAGTTTTTCTTTCTGTCTTTTTTTTTTTTTTTTGTTTTATTCGCTCGGAGATTTTTTTTTGAACGTTCCGTTTATCGTCTAGTCGCTGGAATCGAAGGGATCGTCGATTTTTTTTTTGAAATATCGAGTGTCTGAGCGGTGAATTTATTCGTTCGTCAGTATTTATTCGCGTTACGCTTTTGAGAGATGATCGAGTTTTAAAAATACAACGGTTCAATCTATTTTACGCTTTTTTTTATCTTCGTTCGTTCGTGCGTTAAATTATTCATGGACATCCTCGTCAAATGCCGCCCTAAATGGTTTTTAGCTGCGGATACAGTATAATAGTCCTTTACAGAACATTCTACCTGAAAGCGAATCAATTGCGAAACTCCACTGATTCACCCTGATCTGCGCTGCTTTCTATCGCTGGCAATCAGTTACATTTCTCTGAATTCCTTTTTCAATGTATTTTATTGTCATTTAATTTTTTAATTTTGTTTTGTTTCAAAGAAAATAACGACTGTGGGCGTATTATTTTAAACAAAAATGAATCATTCTTCTTAATTTTCTAATTAATGAATAACTGAAAAGCACTCGAGGGCGAAGAGAGCGTACGCAAAATGGACGCATTCAGAGGGCTGCATGTGCTCCATCTCTCGCCCGCGCTTTTGTTTAGCCGGACGAGCGCGCTCATTTGGCGGACGGTCGACTGAGTGATTGGCGCGAAATCTCGACAATTTCCAGCGTCAGAGTGCGCCCGTATTTTGACAAAGCCCGCGGCCTGCGGAGAAATTATACGCACGCCCGCCGCGAGAAAATAAAAAAACCGGAGAACCATGCAGCGTTAAATGACAGTCGATTTTTTTTTTGGCTCGTTTCCAGGCTTCTTCCTCCATCTCTGCAGCCCTTTTTTTTATGCTTAGCAACGAAATTGTGTCTATCCCGGAATCTTCCGACAGACACGTCGAAACGCTTTCCGCGAAGATGCCAGGAAAGTTGCATCGACGGCGGATGCACGCGAGTGCGGCTTTGTGCGTGCGGAGGCGTGGGCGGCGGCCCAAGGAGCGCCCGGGAGAATGCTACGGTCGCAGTTTATTCCGCCGAGAGATGAATATTGAATCAGGCGCTTTATTGAAATGCATGCTCCGGGTAACGATTGTCGTGTTGGGACCGGGGACACCTGTCGTATGGCGCGCGCGCGCGCGCCTTCCCCGATCGGCCTCCGCAATATTTTTTTCCAGTCGATGCACAAGAAAATCATTTTCATTCTGCTTAACGTCCAAACGGGAATTCCGCGCTTCACGCTCGCTGCGCCGCCTCGGAGATTTGATTTGAAGAGTAAGCGCAGTTCTTTTTAGTTACGAGCTCAGTGCTGATAGCTAAGTGGCTGCGTAACCGACGTATTTCTTCAGGCTTTGGCGTTTTGAAGGTTTCCTGTGCGGTTTTTGACTGGTAATATCTGTAACGTTTGTACGTGTCTTTACTTTTGTAGTATTCTTGTCTTTTATAGTAATAATTTAAAGAGAAAAAAAATGACTAGAAACCCGGTGTATTAAAGTTGAGTTTTATTAATTATTCAATTCGATATCTTTTACATTTTATCTTGCTCAATATTTCTAAATTTGTACATATCTGTAGGATACACATGTAATAGAAAAGAATATTATTGTGAATGCTAATGAGAAAACTTATGATATAATAATAGTTTTTATATCATAAGTATTATTATATTTAATTACCAGGATTATAAAAACGACTAGTGTTATATTCATGATTGCAGGTCGTAAAATTTGTACATTGAAAAAATTTTCACGTAAAAATTGCGACGAAGATCCGCGTAGAAATTGCATGAAAAAAAAAAATAATCTACGGATAAATGGATAGTTTGCAAGCACTAGAAATTTTTACGGAAAACGAATCTCGAAAGGTTGACGGAATTTAGTAATTTTTACAAGAAACGCTTCGTAAAAATTACGAGGATTTTCCCGTAAAAACTACGAAGCTTTTCTCTCATTTTTTACTCAGCTATTCTTATAAGAATTACAATAAGCTTCGTAAACCATTCAAGATTCAGGTAAAAATTAAAGTGATTCTCCCGTAAAATTTTCCAGTGCTTTCAAACTGTCTCACGATTGCGTTTTTTCACGTAACTTTTACGAGCGAATTCTCTCAGTGTAGTCAGACTAAATTTGTCATTAGTATTCGCCGCAACTTTTTTTCTTGCAAGTAAATTCTAATCGATTCATAAAAAGACATCTTACCAGAGGCTCGAAAGTGAAAAACGGCTTATATAAACTAACGCAGATAAAGAGTGTACAAATGAAATTCGCAGTGATCATAAATAATGCGTTTTATAACTCGTGCAGACTCTGGTCCGCTCGTCAGTGCCGAGTCGTTTGAGCCTCAGCGAACGAAACATCTGCGTGAAACACTAGTTATAGTACTGTAATAATCGTGAAAGTGCCATATGACTGAAATGCGTTCGAAGTCCACGGCAATTTCGGAGCGCCGCTTTAATGGAGACCACAGAAACGAGTGCGCAGCCCGACGAGTGTCGCGTCGACTCGGAGAATTCTTTATCCGCGCGAAAATTATCAGTCTTCATCGGCGGACGAAGATGACCGCGGGATGGGCGATTAAAAACTTAGCGGAATTAGCGCTCGAAGGGGGAGCTGCAAAAACAGCGCGAATTGACCCGGCGTCCGGCTATCCCCGGGGAGGGAAGCTGAGAAAATGTCTGTCAAAGTTATTATTAGCTCGCGCAAATCGGATGATGAATACTTGCGGAGGAATAATCGGTTTGAAAACTTTTGATTAAGCTGCCACTGCGCAAAACGTTTCTGCGCGCTCGTATAATTTCAGGAACTAATTTAGGAATTAAACTAAATAACACACAGTTGAAATTGAGAGCGGCTTTAATTGTGCGCCGCGCTGACTTTTTAATCAAGTCACGAATAGGACCAATTGAATGAGAGTTTCGAGCATTTAAAGCGATTAGAATCTAAAGACATTAAACTGTCGAAGTATAAGAACGGGGGAAATGGTATTATAGGAGTCTTAAAGGTTTTCGAGTTTGTCTTTTTATCGCGTCTTTCTTTTGGAAAAATTCGATATCATTTGTATCATTGATAATTACCATTTCACATGTACGTATTTTGCCAATATCTTTGAAAGAAATTTTAAGTAAATTAGTAAGTACACATTTATCTACCTAATTACTTTCTAAAATTAAAACGGAGAAAATCGCTCGATTTCAGTAGAGAAATTCATTTAGATATGAATGAAAAGCAAATATCGCTATTTCAACTTTAAAAAGTGTATAAGTATTTAGCAAAAAAGAAAAAACAAACCGACAACCGCCGCTCACGCAATCTCGAATTTGAAAGTAATTTCGAAGCGGAGAAATTAAAAATAAAAAAAGATCGACGTTTCGAATGAGATTCCCGTACAGCGGTTTAAAAAAAAAAAAAAAAAAATGGCATTAAGTAGATAGTGACTAGAGTCGGCCAGCCACTCGATTCATTTTCAGACAGAGCCGCACAGTAAATATGCCGCGCGCTCGCGCAAAAAATAAAAAAAAAAAGTTATCCCCGCTAATTAAAAGCAAGGGTCAAGACACGGCGAGCGCGAGGCAACAATTACCCGGCGCTCGCGGTTAAAAAGGAATCCTGCGCCGAGCTTGCCGGCGCTTTATTTGAAAAGGACTGGCGGGGCAAATTAAAAATTGCCGGTGCTCGGCGCGAAAGCTCCCCCGTGCAGCGGCGCGTCGGAGCGAAAAGTTGGCCCGCGCTCGGGGCGACGACGCGCGAATATTCGCGCTCTCGCGCCTGCCTGCGCGCGCCCGCTAAATTAATCAAACATAGTGCGTTAAAGTTGCCGCGCGAGCGAGAGACCGAGAGAATGCAAGAGAAAGAAAGAAAGAGAGAGGAAAAGCCGTGGTCGCCTCGGGGCGACTCTCCGCTTTTTTTACGCCGCGAGAAAACAAGTGGGCTGCACCTTCTTCTCTTTTTTTTTTTTCTCCTTCGCGGTATCTATCTTCTCTGCTCGGTACCTTTTACTCCGCGGCAAAAAGCTCGGGACACGCGCGAAGCGCATGCGACGAGTCGCGGAAGCACGCAATTTTGCACTTTACACCAGCATTCTTCTCTCGACTCGCCGAGCTTTCAGCTCGCCCACGGGAGATATGTGCGTAGGTGAGGTGCCGAGCTTTTATTTTGCCCGGGTCCGCAGCTGCCGGAAGGAAGAGATCGAACTAGCGACGAGGAAGTAAAGGCTGCGGGGAGGACAGGAGCTCCCGGGGGTGGATGGGGAAAGGGGGGCATATTGGGTTGCAGTCGGGGAAGTTTCGATTGGACGTAGGGTTTAACGAAACATTTTTCTCGAGTAATTATCGGGCAAATCATTTTGGGGGCTGCGTTTGATAATGATTGCGTGGATGGAGAGATGGCTTTTTTTTTAGGCGAAAAATTTTTAAAATTGGGGGGCTAGTTTGGTGGTTGAAACTTTTTAATTTCGGGCAGCGGTTCTGGTTTATTTTTTGGTAAGTAATTTCACTTCGCAAAAGCTGGCTGGCGTGCTTCAATTTGGCCCAAGTGCTTTTAACAGAATCAATAAACCTGTCGGAGTGCGGGTTCTACGGACTTGAATGAATCTGATCGAAACCGATAAATGTTGCGGGAAATACCAGGGAAGTCGAAGTTTAAATATTCCTTGGATATTTTTTCTTCGTTCCGACGATGATGTGTCTTTGAAAAATTTTTGTTTTGTAAATATCATCAAGCTTTCCGAGCAGTCTAGAAGATAAAAAACTTATATAGAATAGCTAATGAAAAAATTATGAATATGGAAAAAAGAGAAGTAAAAAGTAAATAAAAAAATTTGATGATTAATAAGAAACATAGCTTGCTGAATGTGAATAAAGCATGTCGATAAGATTTCTTTCCTCTGGAGTGTCCGTGACTATTCGGATATGTACCTGTGAGCTTACGGTGGTTCAGTTCGTGTCGTTGAATATCGAGAGTGTGGCCAGTTGATGAGGTGTCATACGATATTTAAACGCGATCCCCAGTAGCCACTAGATAAGTCTGTTAGTACTTCGACAGCGGTGTGTTTGATTAATCCAACGCCCCCTTTTATCTCACGCTTCTATAAACATTGCGTAGATCATATTATTTTGCAGCTATCAGTATCACAAAAGAATCACATCTGAATTTCATTTTTATTTTATTATTCTAGTTTAATATTTTAGACACATATGTATTTTATTTAAAGAAAAGAAATTATATTTAATTTGATAAACTTATATTCTTCTATTCAAAGATATTTACATTTGTAAGAATAATTTTTATGTGAATTTAATAATATAAATAGACTTAAGAAAAAAAGATCATTAATTTGTAGCGTTATAATTATTAGAATATAAAGGCTATTCCGAAGAATTTTCACAAATATTTTTCTGACATTTATTAAAGGAGTACGTAAAAAAACGGACAAATCGAGTTATAGCTTTTGATAGTTCTTTTAAATTGGTAAAAATTGCTGCAATCCAACGTAAAAAAATCGCATTTTCTTAAAAATCAAACGATTACATTTGTCCGATAATATTTCAAAATTAACGAGGCCCCGCGCAACTGTCATAATAAACAGTAAGCATAATAAATCAAGCGGAAAACTTTGCGGTCCGTCGCGTCCTCAAGTTCAAACTCGGACTCGTCGTCAGGCGCGGTAGATAAAGCAAGAAAAGGGGAAAATAATAAGCCTCCGGTACCCGACTGTCTAAAAAATGTCTACCTCCATTTCTCAAAACAACAAGAAGAACAAGCAAAAAAAAAAAAGGAAAGAATCTCGCCTCTCCAATGTCGCGACCCGCTGACGGTCATCATTCGTCCGGCGGCGATTTCAATTCGCCGCCACTGGGTCAGCTCCTGTTTATTAAAATGGATGAATAAACGAGCGAATCGATCTCACGTACGCGCCGCCGGATGCGAAAAGAATCGAGCCCCTCGATACCTTGAGGCGCGACAAAGCGACGAAAAAAAAAAAGAAAATGGAACACCGTCGTGAAAAATAGCGCGCGAGCCCACTGCAGCGTGCGCAATTCT
Organism: Sycophila texana; assembly: GCA_035582955.1. Classification (NCBI taxonomy): domain Eukaryota; kingdom Metazoa; phylum Arthropoda; class Insecta; order Hymenoptera; family Eurytomidae; genus Sycophila; species Sycophila texana. Next base: position 6,941 of record JAWWEN010031147.1, on the reverse strand, counting down.
TATTTGCCGCGTGCGCGTTATCCCGGCCGTTTGTCAATGGGGAGCTCGCGATGATCCGCGTGTCGAATGCCGCGGTGAAAATGAAAATCGTCCGGAGTAACCGGAGAGCTTGTAAATAACGAGAAACTTGATTAGTCCGCGGGATTGTCCTCTTTAATGTAGATGCCTTCTCTTACTGCGGCTGACTCGGCGGAAAAGAGTCGCCGGTGAACTCGGTCTGTGAAGAATGTAGTTTATTTCCGCGGCTATTTGTAAGCGCGCTCGTGGCGCTACCGAGGCTTTCCCGTTGCACCCGACGCTAAAGGACGCCCCGCGTATTTTTCTAATTAACTACGCGCCTTTCCTTCTTTCTCTTTTTTTTTTTTTTTTTAAATGAGAGTCGAGAGAGCAAATATTCCGCGCGCGCGCGCAAATCTGATGTGAAATTAAAGTTACGTTTGCCCTTTGCCTTTTTCAACGCTACTCTGCTTACATTTCGTTATTGCGTAAAAAAGAAGGTGAGAGGGTGGACCGAAAAGGCCACTTTTTTTATTTGCTGCGTGAACAATTAAGCCGCCGAGATTTTTTGCGTGAATTAAAATATGGGCTTGAGAATCGTCTTGTTAATTTTCGATACTCGATTTGAGAGATTCAAGAACAATAGCAGAATTTCTTATCTTACATGAAATGAGGTTGACGTAGTGCTACTGATCAATGCCCTTATCTTTTTTTTCAAATTTATGCTGAATTTGCAAACGAATGATAATGCAAAAATTTTTATTCAAAGAGATCTCAATAAATGATCCAAAAAATAACATTCCTCGATAAATCTTTTATAAGCACCTTTAAATTTAATTTATACACATTCGAAAGAGATATTTTTTCTATTAATAATCTTATAAATAAACCCATCAATGTGCGCCTCCAACAATTAATTAACTAATTCGTGTGGGCAAAGGATACGAGATGTACTCGCACGTTCTATTGGGAAGATCGAAATGATAGACACACGGAAAAGCAGACAAATGAAGCACGGCATTCGACGCTTAAAGAGGCAAAGTGAATGGCGCGTGGGCGGCTGACCGAATGTATGGACGGACCCGAGTGAATAATGTCACGCTCGCGCGCGATTCCACCTCGGTTGGCGCACGAAACTCGATGAAAAGCGCGCGAAGCAGATTACCGCAGCTAAAAAAAAAAAATTACTATTTCATGCATATTAATTTGATTATCAAACTTTTTTAATTCGCTGAAAAGCAAACACCCGACGGATATCGTTGATTAAAAACGCAAGGCGTACGAATTCTTTGAATTTAATTGAAAATTACAAACGTTATTTTCGTTTATTACGCTGAGATTAAAGTATCTTGTAAGAATTACTATTTATGCATGGAAACGCGAAATCATATAATAATTACCATACTGTTATTATACTTTCAATACTGTCCAGTAAAATTTACTGTGTATATATTTTTGACAAATTTTATTGTATAGTATAGTAATTTTTATCTATAACAATCCAAATTGTAATCGCGTTTTCATACAGTCAGTAATTTTTATAACACTCTTTTCTCAGTGCATGTTCTCTTTGTCACGATAAGTTCCTCTCTTTTTACCGTACCATCCGTAAGTGATTTTCATCGACTGTATAAAAATTTCTCTCAACAAAAATTTCATTAACCTTTAATTAAACGCTGTACCATCAACAATCTTGCCCGTCCATCAAACATATCCAAAAAAAAAGAAGCCACCCACGCCGGCGGGTAGGCATCCCCTCAAAAAAAAAGCAAAGACACACAAAAATCAATGCGCGCGCAAGCGCCGCCGTCCGACCGGACTCGGGCCGTTACTACTGCAGCCACGGCCCGTGTCCCGCCGGCGACTGCACGACAAACGAGGAATTTCCCGATGATGTTAGGCGCGAACGACGCGGCGGGCCGCAACCCGGCGATCGGCGTTTATGACCCTGATCGCTTTTCGCGACAGTAGGCCGTCGGCAAATATTGACCCTCGCGGCGGAGGCCGCAGCCCCCTGCACAGCGACGCTACGTCCCTTGCCCCCTACACGCCCTCGCGTCGAGTCAATCGGGTTAATTAAATTTCACCGTACGCTCGGCGTAAACGAGCAGTCCTCTCTGCTGCGCGCCCCTCGTCCCCCCCTCTTCGTCCCTCGTGTGGCTCTTATCTTTGACGTTGCATTTCCTGCGGCCCGTTTTGTACCCCACGGGCTACAGATTGCGCGCACGCGCCGAGATTGCCATCGCTCTTGTTTCTCCGGCTGGTGGGGAGAGGATCGCTCGGACTCTTTTCCTGCTGTTCGCCGGTGAAATATGTCGCGCTGTAGCTGTAAAGGACGACGAGATTATTATCTTTCTCTTTTACTTCTTTATCTTTTTTGTTTAATATTACACGGCGAGATTGAAGAGTGCTGTTTCGAGATTCAATTGGGAGTGTTATTGAATCTTTGCGCTTAAAGTTTCGAATTGTTTTAAAGAGCTGTAATGTACGTTTTCTTTTAATTTACTGTTTAATGCGAAAATTCCATGAGAGTAATTTTTGCTAAAATCATTAGCATTGGACTTTAGTATCTGTAATTAATTTATTAATTGGTGTATTTAAACATCGAATAAATATTTATATACGAAATGTAGAAGAAAAACGAAAATTCAATTATCTTTTACAAGGGCAGTGTATATTTAAATCTATTCGTTTATATGATTATGGGCGGACGAGTATTCCCGGTACGTTTCAATCGACATGCAGCATATAAAAACAGGCGGACGTTCGATTACGTTATACTCCATGTTCCGCCAAATATTTTTATTTCTTCTCGTGTAAAAAATAAATTGATTTTTTATGCACTCCATAAGCAAATAACTTTTCCGTACAATAACACCCATTAGCAAGCTCAATTTCTTTCAATTCCCTTGATCAAGCGAATTACGCAATTGACTGCACTATACTCGTGTACAAACAAAAGAGTAAATAAAAATAATACCCACACCGGATTAGTAGACCCTAAAGGTTCGAAATAAATCGTCGAAAAAGAAAGTAAAATCGACCCCGCGAGAACAGCTGCTGCTACTTCGCATCGATCGCCGCCCACTGCACCGACCGTCGAGAGGATATACGTAAGTATAACTTCTCGATCTCTCCGCGAGGCCGGCGAATTTTACGCCGACGAAAAGTATGCGAGTTCGCCTCGATTTTGCAGCCCCGGCACGAACCGGCCGAATTTAATTCAGATTCAAGACATCGCTTAATCCGTGCATCGGCGGATGCAATGCGCGCCCACCGTCGCTGCTCGTTTCGCTCGAAGCAAGACCCGTGCAATGTACACACGGGCCTCACTTTCATCTCCGTGTACAGGAGCTGCCCCCGACGGCCGCACAGGATCTCCACCTCCCATTCCTCCTCGGGTGTGCATAAAGATGCCGCGCTCGTAAGGTACCGGGCGAATTAGTATGCCAGGCGTGAGACAAAGGCCGGGGGCAAGTGGCGAATTGTTGAGGTCGCCCGATTAATATTCCGCAGGCTCTGCATCGGCGCGAGATTGAGGACCGCCGCCCTGGGCCTGCCTCCCCGCTGTAGCCGATCTGATCGGCGAAGCGCCGGAGGCACTTCGCACGCGCCCCGCCGGTGCGGACTTGCGGCTGGGCACGCGAATTAATGATGTCTGGAAGCTGCTGCCGCGTTAGGGTGGATGGTGTGGTTTATTTGACTTCGTTCGTGATGCTTTTTTCTTTCATGGGATTTGGGATTTCGGTGTCATATGCAAGTCGGATTTCTTCGTTTTTTTTTTGTTTTGAAACTAGGATTTTAAAATAGTATTTTCCGTGTATAAAAAGAATATGGACTAAAACGTCTTTTTATTACTGATGAATGAAATTGATATATTTAGTATTGAGAATTTGATCAGATTTATGAAGGAATTCGGTCGAATGTTAAAGAGTATCCGTGAATATCCGAAGAAAAACGGGGCGTAAATTCGACTTACTCGCCTAATCTCATAATACGTTCGCTCCTATAATATTCTACTGTAGTGCAAAACTGCAATTTTTATAGGTAGAATATAGCTCTGAATATAGTGCTTAAATTCTTTTAAAATTAGAAATAACATAATAATGAATACATGCGTATGGTATAAATAAATTAAAATATACAGACATGAATATTATGAAAAAGTTTTTCTAAATATTTAAAGATACTTAAAATTGTTTTCAAATTATGCGCATCGTGTTTTTAGTTTTTATTACTGTAGATTAACCTCATATTTTTTAACAAAATAAAAAAAAAATCCGGCATCAGATTTCAATAATAATCCTCTCGTTTTTCATAATCAATTTTAATAGCTTGTCAGCACCGAGCATCAGATAAATCTAGTGAAATAAACAGGTAAAATTCCGAGCAGCTCTCTCGTTAAAAATTGAAGTGCACTTAAATCATGTTTACCACTGAAAAAGCAAGAGCGGCATCCTGCAGCTCCACGTCGCGATGGGGGACATAGGAGGGCCTACATTAATGCGCATTATACAAAAAAAAAAAGAAAAAAAAAATTAATGAAAAGCAGCCCCGCGACGGCAACATCCCCGGTCAAAGTTCCCGGCAACTTTTAATTTAGTTAACAACTCTTTTGTGAATTTCTTCCTATTCAATTATCCCGCCACTCGAAGCCTTCCCCTTTGTTCTCCCCGTTCGTTTGCGCTCGGCTAAAAACAACTACACCTGTTTTTCACGAACCAAAAAAAAAAAAAGAAAAAGTTTCTTTTATTAAGATACTTGTAACGCGCAGCAAAGCCGCGCGACCGCGTCCAGAACGTGTATCGAAAAAGGATGCAGAAAGACGGGGGAGGGGGAGTATTGAAAAGCGTTCCACTGCATCCGCGCTGCAAAACAATCGGCGCTGCCGGGCGAGCAACAGTTGCGCGCGCGGGGGATGCTTTGGCTTCAACTCTCCCAGGAATCCGTCGGGCCAAAACGAACAAAAACGAGCCCGCCCGCAACATCGATCAAAAAGACCTGGCCGCGCGGCTCGTCGCGCTCTCCTCATCCTCCTCATGCCTGCAGCGCCGCGACTTCCGCGCCCCGCCCGGTACACCCTTTCTCGTTTGTTCCTCGGCATTTCCCCATTTGCTTTTATCTCCCGTCGCGCGCCCGCACTCGTTTAAATCTTTTTGCTGCGGCCGGAGATCAGCGGCGCGGAGGCGAGAGCGGGAGGGACGCGAATGGAGTTAGATGAATGGAGATTGTTTATTGTTCGCTGATTTATACGGGCTTTTAGTATGTGCAATAAATCTCGCGTATGGAAAACTGATTTTCCCCGCGCGTTCCCGCTCTTTCTTTTTTGTCCGCGATTTGCACGCGGCGAGCATTCAGTTTTGTCGCGCGTGTTCCTATGCACATTGCTTTCATATTGTTTACTTCGTCGAGTCGTGCTGTAACTAGCGGTAATAACTATATGATTTTGTAAGGTGGATACATTTTAGAATGACGATAGAGTTGCAATTTTATTTTTATTATGAAAAAACGCGATTTTTTGCTTCGCAGAATGATGAATATGCGTACACCAGTGTAAACATTAAATTAAATTATTATTATGAATTATAAGGATTGATGTTTGCGCTATAATATTGTGTAATTCGCGATTTAACAAGGGGTATTATGCTATTTTCAATTTCATACAATAATATATTTCATAACAAATAATATGTATTTATGTTATAAATCATTTTATCAGCAGATTAATTTATGATTAATACTTATAAATCGCTATCGGCGTAATTATAAAATAATCTGCATATCGAATTATCAATGAATTCATTGAAAGCAAATATAATGAATACATACTCAAACCCTCTAAACCGATAAAAAGTAAAAAATGAAATAAAAAAAAAATATATTATTCTGAAATTACTATAGCAGCGGTCGGATATGTCTGAGCCCACAAAAGGGAGTATAAAAAAGTCGCTCGAGCTTGATATTTCATTCGGCCGGTGGAACACAAGGCGATGCTTAAAACAGCTCTATCTAATTTCGTCCTCGGATGGGACGAAACGAGCACCGAAGGCGCGTAGGCGGCTCGTAATGAAATTCGCTGACTGTAATCAAGGAGTTACTCAATTGAACGATTGAACGTCGGAGAGACGGACGCGAGAGAGAAAGGCTGGGTAGAGCCGAGCGTTATCATCCCGCCCGAGAGATATCGAAAAGGGGCTAAGTGAATTGCGCCGATCGCATTGAGGATTCGCTATTGGAAAAGATAAATACATGACTCGGGGAAGATTAATGTGGGGAGCGCGCGAGCCGATGCCCGCGGGCTGGGCGCGCATTCCACCCCTTTCGTGGCGCTTTTTTCGCCGGGGGTATATAAGTGCACTCGTTCGCGCGCGAATCCGACGCGTCGAGAGGCGAAAGATAAAATGACGGTGTTTCCGCTAACGCCGCGTTAATTCGGAAAAAACGTTTTACGGGCTGCCGAGATATAGGCTCTTCGTGCTGGCGCGGGAATTTTTCGAATGACCCCCTTTTTTTTCCTCTTCGCTAAGCTGATGTATCTATGTGCTTGCGTTACCGCAGTTTTTTTTTACTTGATAAATGGATTCTAGTTTGGGAATCTAATTTGTTCGAGTGAATGGATGTTTTTCTTTACTTTTGTGAGAGTAATTTGCAGCGTGTGTATACGCGATGTGCGTTATTTAACTCTTCTTTTTTTTTGCAGTGTTAAACGGACAGTGCTTTGAAAAAGCTAAGGGAACGGAACGACTTTTAATGAAATGAAAACAGAAATATACATATAATTGTTTATGTATTTTTTTAAATTACATGATGAGAAAATCGAAATCTTGTAATAAATTCTACTTTGGCGATTTAAATAATTATTGAAACTGTAACGTGGCGCTTTTTCGCCCGTTACTTCGCGTGCCGTTTGAGGCAACCAATCAGCCAGGCGGAAAGTCCCTCCA
>JAWWEN010031097.1:0-15409 GCA_035582955.1 Sycophila texana | reverse complement strand
CCAGCTAGTAAACATGCCATGTAAAGTAAACAGCATGCACAAGTAGTTGACCAACAAAATCCATCCAGAAAGTATTACAAAAGATATAATTAAACCAGTATTGTTAACATCTTGCTCAATTTGTCTTGTTGAAAATACTGGTTCACCATAATAGTTCAATGATTTTTGACTTACATATGAAGTGATTACTGTTTTAACATTGCTTAAACAATATATAACAGTAGCAGTAAACATGCACAAAGAAGCTGTTAAAAACAGGCAAAGTAGTGCAACTAAAAAAGAAGATGGGAAAGCCATGATTGCTCTGAAAGATGTAAAAATAATATTAGTTAATTTTAGATTTGAATGAAATCGACAAATTAATAAAGTACTTACTTGCACGATTCTATTATGATTTTGCATACTGTATGAATTTGTGCTTTTTTCAATATTTGAATTTCAATCCAAATTATTGCATAAGAAAACAGTAATATTGGTAGCATTATTACAGAATATGTTTTAAAACCAACTGCAATCGTCAATAAAGTAATGAAGAGAAATTCCAAAAATATTATTAAGTATACTGTAAATTTAGTGCAATATCGTATCATTATAAAATAAAATACTATAAGTAATACGCAAAGCCAAGTAAAAAAGAACGTTACTAATGGGGCACAAACAAATACATTTTCCCATAAACCTTCTAATACTAATCTTATTGGCTTAACAGGAGAAACACTGCTGTTACTGTAAGCTGCAAAAAGAATAATTATTATTTATCGAAATTTTTTAAAATTTAAATTTATAAGACAAACTGATTTTACCATAAATCGCGATACTAATCCAAACTACAATAAATAGACTATATATAACTAAAGAAGCCATATCTGTCATTGTTCTTTTGCGATCCGGACGTTTTTGCCACAGGACATCGTACTGAATATTAGGATTCCCTATATATTTTACAAAAGACAACAAAATTAGATAATTTTTTTATTAAATCTCTATAAAAAAAAAATTTTTACGATACACATGCAAAATTTCATATACTTCGAAAAAGTCTGTTAATTGCGCAGAAATTAAGAGTAGCTAAATGAACGAAAATATTTTTACTCGATTTGGAACTCATATTTACACAAATGATTATACAAAGGAATAAATAATTTTAACCGCTATAAGTCATTCAAAAATGGTCAATACTACACAAGTTAGAATTTCTGCGCACAACGAACAGTCTATTTTATTCGTTATACAAAAACTTAAAAATAAAACATCGCATACAATTGTGTAACTACAAATTCTCGAAATCGAAGTTCTACTCCCCAAAAATTAAATATTTCACAAAAATATAACGATTTCATTTACCAAAATTTTCTGTTGTCTCCGCCATGATCTTCACCGGTTTAACAAACAAAGTCCGATCGTCACCTCACCGGTTTATCAACAATTAATTAAGTCTTCACGAAACAAAAAAGGTTTTCTTACAGGTGAATCAAATCAACTGATTCCTTTATAGTAATTCGAAAAGTATGTACTTGTAAGGGACTAAGTCACTAAGGAACATCCGCTCTTAATTTAATGAAATCTGCGGACACAATGGCCTGGCCGCCTGCCAGTGATTCTGCGTGCACGCAGTGTTGAGTCTTGAGTCTGTACTGTATGTACAGGGTCGCCACTGTCGGCGTGCGGCGAGCAAGTTTGGGCAAGTATAAGCTCACCTAAAAGCAAAACGGTAATACGCGATTGCCATTTTGCGAAAAAAGCAACAAATATAAAATGTTATATATTTAATAAAAATAATTAAATAACTAACTTAATTTTTAATATATTATTAAACCATATGACAATTAATTAAGCAGGGTGTACAACCTGCTGATGAATTGATTCTATGAAAAATGAAATGTAAATGGTTTGATTGCCTTTTAAAATAACAACGCGATTAAAAATTAAAAATGCTATACTATGGTCAAATTAAAACAATATAACAAATGAAATTTGATATGCCAATTAATTGTTATTTCAAAACTTTAGAAAAAATTATTTTTATTTTTACTCTTTTTTAAAACTTCAGTAATATTATATTTTTTCGGCTATTAATTAAAATTTACGACTTGTATTCACAATCTTTTAACAAACAACGTATTTAAGAAAGAAATTAATATGTTTACACACTCGTTTTTATGATTTAGGAATAATTTCTTTATTATAATTTCCTCAGTGAATTACATCTTCAGTACAAAAAATAGACTACACAATATGTTTTATTGTAGAAATATATATAGCAATGCAGCTTATACTTAACATTATTTTAAGCAGATCCTTCCAATAGTTTGACAATTTCTTTTTTTTTTTAATATTTTTTATAATTTTTTCCTCGTTTATTCAGAAATTATGATCATGATCATGAAGTCCATACATTGACATCCAATTTTTAAAGTTGCCTTTAAACATAAATAGTTTTACAATAAAACATTTAAATAAATATAAGAGTTAAACAATACAATTAAATTATTGTAAAAAAATTATAATAATTAGAAAATTATTAAATATAATTAAAGTTTTATTTAATTATCAAATTTTTCAACTTGAAACTCATGTAATACGGTCTTTCTTGTGAGTTATCATTTCTTTCAGAGTCCTCTAGTACACAGAGGAAAATAGTATCAATAGCTATTCTCAGCACAGTGAAGAAAGATACTGTAATCATCACAGAACTTAATCCAACTCCAGTTAATGATTCCATCATTTCAATTTCATATCCATTATTTTTGCAAAATGCAAATGTACAAAGCATTGAAATAAGTACAACTAGTAGTTGACCAAGTATCAGTACTCCATCTGTTATCTTAAAAACAAATTGCAGTAAATAATGCAGGTATGTAATAAAAAAATTGTAAAATATTGTTATTGTAATATAGAATATCTTACTTTGTTAATGACAAACACACTTATGATATTTCTCATAAGAAGATTAAATGCACTTTTTGCTGATTCTACAAATTCAGTTCCATGTACAGCACAGTAGATATATGCATTTCGATTTAGATATTTCAAAATCCTTTCTAAGTTTCCAAACAGATGTTTGTACCAGTTAAAGCAACAACAAATAAATGGATTACAACTTCCTTGTAATCTGCCTCTTATAAAACCAAGTAATATTCTAATAAACTGACATACAGCCAAAATCAGAGATCCAAAAGCAATTGTTCCTAAATGATACCTAAAAATAATTATATTGCATGCCTTATTTATTTAACATTAAAAATTTAAATTTAAAATATATATCATGTCACTTACTGTGTAGTTTTTTTCACCCAGAAGAAAAGAGTGTAATTGGGAACATAATCTTTATTCATAGTCCAATACCAAGTAGCAAATGTTCCTGACAGTATCAACTGAGCAAAACCTGTTATGAAGCTTGCAAGCCATAATACTCCAAACAAATTCACAAGATGAAAGACATAAACATGACCTGGTGTCTGACCTTCACTAGTTGTTGGAATAAATGCTAGATAAATATATGTACTGAATCCAAAAACTGCAGTTAAAGTATATAATATAGTTGGAACTATAGGGAACAACAAAGACGATGGAAAGAACATGATAACTCTGAAAAAAAAAGAGAATTATAATACAAAGGGATAAAAAAATGGTCTTCAACCTAATTTATTTTACTTACTTGCTTGATTCTTTTATGACTTCACAAGAAATGCTAATTTTGTTTCTACAAGCTACAGTTAAACATACCACAACTATCAAAATTAAGATACATACAACAACGGGAATAAGAAATTCAATTCTTTCCCCATTTTGAGAATAGAAGTATATTCCTGCACAACTTATTAAGCACAATAAGACACAAAACAAAATGATGGCTGTGTATACTATTGCTTTGGCAAAGAATCTCAATAGAATGATGTATGTCACTGATAAAGCTATTGCCAATAACGTGAACCCCAAAGTAATATTACTAAAATTAAAATAATTTTAATATCATGAAACTTTTTAATATAATTTATTTTATACCTTGCAACATATAAACGATCAAATTGATTATCATAATTTCCTATTTCTCGTTTACTGCGATTTATGTCTTTAATATCTCCTACTGAGTAAGCTGTAAAATGAATACAAAAGAAAATTTAATTCCACATTTCATTTTATTTTTTATATTTAATCAAAATTTATCTTATTAATGTATTTACCATAAATTGCTATGCCAAACCAAAAAATAAAAAAAAGTCCCAGAGATATAAGAAATTGAGAATCTGTCCTTCTCCTTTCCTTTTGCATAGGCCCATTCCACATTGGATCATAATCTATTTTTTTACCTATAGAAATAGAAATGTTTAGTAATAACATTAGATAAAAAAACAAAATAATAAACAGTACAAATTTTTTTCCAAAGTACATATATTAAATAGAGCAATAAAAAAAGTTTTCAAAATTCTATAACAATTGCAAAGAATAATTTTCATTTAAATTATATTTACAAACAAAATTCCTTTTTCTAATTGTAAAATAATAAATAGTACATTCTATTCCAAAACTATATAGTTTAAATATATGAATAGTTTAAAATGTTTTTAGAAATTCTAAATAAAATTGTAAAACAAACTGCAATTTGTTGAAAGCCTTTAAAAAAAAAACTATAAAATATATTAACAAAACTACATGAAATGTGGTTTACAAAAACTTTTAGAATATCACCATTACATTCGCATTACTATACAAAGAAAGACACACGAGAACGACTTCTTAAAAAACTGCTTACCATAATCAACTTCAATTTCTGTCATCTTGCGCACGTTTCTTTTTGCAGAATAAGGTAAATATAACTTATTTCAGTGCAATTAAACTAATATGTCTTCAAAAATCGTTTCTTTCTCAACTATTCTGCACTGGTAACACCAAAAAAATTGAAGCCCTGCATCCAAGCCTGATTTGAGCTGGTCACTCGCCTATAAAGTTATATATACCGATCTTGAACAATGGGCGCAAAGAAACGCCGGGTCTGCGGCTGCAAAGGGCAAGCGATGTTTACGAGCGAACCACGTAGAGTTGAATGACGTTCAAACTTACACGCTGATCCTTTCTTCCCTATAATCCGTCTACTCAAACGCGCGCTGAGATTCTGAGAAGTGTTCTGTACTATAACTTTTGCGCGTGTTCGCCATCCGTGCGTATGTATATGCTGGAAACCTGGAATGTGAAATGAAAACCGAGTCCTGTGTGAGCTTATAAGCGGCAAAAGTACCAGCGGCGCGGGGCGGGAGAAGTTAGTACTACTCTATCACAGATCAACATCCTGAGTGCTTAATATACTACACTACTACACTTACATATGGAAGGGAACACTGAGTAAAAGCAGATAAATAGTGAGAATGATTTGCTATCGCGTTCATTTTTTCCAGATATAAAAAGTCGGTATAAATTTAAATTAAATTAATTTGGTAGAAAATTGTTGTAAACTTTATATATTGTACATTATAATTTTAAGGATAGAGAAAAAATTTAGAAAAGAATTTTATACTTAATTTTTATTTGCACATATATTTTGTTCATATAGTGTAAATATATAATAATTTTTATAGAGATAAGTTCTACAAATTAGTAGAAATATATAAGGGCTCTGCGAAAAAGTCTTCTATGAGAAAAGAGTTTGTTCAAAAACTACAATCTTAAAAAATTTTAATTTCATAGATTATATTTTAAACATTCTATTTTAAAAATATAATTTATATTATAATTTATAAATTTATCAGTTTTGTAGATTTTGAACAAATGGCTTCCCTTACTTTTTTGCTGAAACTTATTTTTATTACTTTTTAAAGCATGAAAATTTATATTTTTCTTTATATTTTATACTGAGTATAAACATATTTAAATTACTATAAATGTCTGTGAAAAATAAATGCTTTTTTTCAATTTTTTTTATATATCTTGATTCTACTCTTAATATGGAAAAAATTACAGTGAAAAAAGAAATGCAAATTTAATTGATATATTTATTAATTTAAATAGCAAACACTTATTTTATTGCTATAACGATAGAAATTGGTTTTATCACTGAATCATAATAACATCCTTCGCTTACGCATTTTTATTTATCAGTATCCGAAATTGATAAAAATGAACTAAAATGAAGACCAGAAAAAATGACTACTTCAAATTGTATGAAAGGCTTATTCAAAGTTTGAATTTATAATATTACAGCTGTCACTATATCAATTGTTCGAATGAAATCCTATCGGAAGTAGGATACAATGGTTTCTTTGATGTTATTTTTTTTACACGCATTCGTAGAGTGGCTCGTAAAATGTTCAAAAAAGCGAATAATAAACGTTAAAAATTGTTTTATAAGTTGTTTAACATCAAATTTATAATTTTTTTTCAATTAATAAAAATTTTGCAAACGCAATATTTAAATTGAGATAATAATTTATTAGTCTTCTAATATACATTAAAAACACTCGATATTATTGTCACACACATAAGTGCATTCAAGTTTTAGTTAATAACACAATCTTATTTTTCTGTTCAAATAATCAATTGAACGACATAAACATACAATTAATTAACTATTATTAACATTCATAGAGTGTGTACATTATTGGTTAATAATATAATTATTTATTAACTATAACAATCGAAATTTCATGCATTTTGCACATTACTGAAAATTTTGTTTCGAAACTCTCATTGATTTATTAACCAGTAAATTTATTACACACTTGAATAATAAAAAGGCAGTGTATATATAAGTTATTCTCGACAGAGGTATTATAAGTTACCTTAATGTACAGTATAATAATAATAATAATTTAATGCAATACACAATGTCAAATACTTAATAATTTGCATAAAATTCTTTAAAATAACATGACAATAGTTGAATTCTAAATAGAAACTTTTCAACATACAATATAAATTGAATATATATATAGACTTCTAGAGAGCAATATTGCAAATTATATAGGATTCAAAGTAATATAGTAATTAAAATGCATCTATAATGCATTTTTTTATATTCCAGGTGTTTAACTTACCTTTTATATTCTTTTTGTTAGATAAATTTTTGAGGTATTTCGTTGTTAATATCATTATAAATGTCATTAAATCGGATAGTATTCACCGCGACGTAGAAATATCACTGAACAAGGAAAAATACTGCCGCGTTTTTTTATTCTATTTGATGGATTTAATGGAATTTCTTTCTTTTCCTGCAGCAATTTAATTGTAATGATAGTAGTATATGCAGATTCAAAATGAAACATGTGATTGAGATTAAGTGCATAACGATTTGTATATAAAGAAATTATTCTAGTTTGTTATAAACATATAAACAATTAATTTTAGACAGTCTAGAATATGTAACGATGTTTATAATTTTACACATATATACCACCCCAAGCAATTATTCCGTACTTTATAATGTTATGAAAATTATGTGGAGTACGGCACATAAGCAATAGCTTTAGAAATTTTCTACGTAACAATTAATATGTATATATATTTAAATGCCTTATACATATAGTTATCAATTTTTGCGCCATATATTATATTGAATTAAGTAACAAAAATCTATTACAAACAACAGAATTATATTGCTTCCAAAATATTACATTTAAAGTACACTGAAAGAATTTTTTCGTAAAATAATAATTAAATGAAAAAACACAATTGTAAGATGGTTTTCAAGCTCTGGAAACTTTTATGGAATAATCACCGCAATTCTTACTTGAAACAGGAACGATGGACGAAGCTCCGGAATTTTTATGGAAAAAGCTCCGTAATTTTTACAGAGCTTTTCTTGCAAAATTAAAGAGCATCGCTAACTGTTCACGATACACGATGGTAAAAAATTTCAGTGATTCTTACCGTAAAAGTTTCTAGCGCTTGCAAAACCGCCCCGTGGTTATACATTGTTTTTTCACGTAATCAGTAACTTTTTTCAGTGTACAAATTATCTTAAAAATGGAAAACGATAAATTTTTATATTTTTTATTGCTGAGCCAATATTATTCGTATTATAGATTCCTTATAAAAACTATTAAGCTCACTCATTACAAGTAGCCGAGTTGCACCAAGAATGTCGCCGATGATTCCAGTCGATTATTTAGTTTTGTCGTTTGTAAAGAATTTTGAATAGCTGTTCCGATGCGAAGAAGGGCTTGTCGTCGGAGCCGTCGTTGCGCTCGGAGTCCTCGAGGAAGCACTGGTAAATCGTCTCCACTGCCGCTTGGACGACGCGCAGCATCAGCCAGCTGACCAGGAGTGAGCCGGCGAAGACAAAGAAGGATGGTACGCTTTCGAACGTAACTTCTTCGTCCGTCCTCGACTGGTAGTAGCTCCGAGATATATTCGACATTATGATGGATATCAGGAGCGCTATTAGAAATGTCAGCCAATTGGAGATCTGCAAGTAGATACAGACATATAAATATATATTAAATATATATTTACAAGTCTTTATTTATCTATTTATGCAAACCGTTAAATAGGCACAGTAGCCCTTAAATATAAAATAATATAAACTGAGAGAATGTAAAAAATAAGATTATATAAAGTTTATATAAATTATAGGACTATATCGTTTTACTTGTATACGTATTTAATTAATTGAAAAAAAACATCCATTTTTAACTCTTATAATATTTAATATATCTCTGTTCCTTACAATAAAAAAGAAATAAAAAAAAATTTGATTCAATTCAACAATTCAACTACGATTTACTATTTTTGGTAAATAAATAGAAATATCTCGCGTAATTTTAGATGTAAATATACAACAAATGGTAGAAATTAATTTTTTTTTATGTTCACAATTAAACAATTTTGTTTTAATTTCTTAATTGTAAGTATATTATGTTCGAGAAAAAAAAATTTATTTTATTCGATAGTCCTGCATTTTCAGATTAAATGCAAAATATTTTTTTAATTTGTCATTACCTCCGCAACTCTATAAACCTTGTTGAGATTTCGCATCATGAGGTAGTAAGATGATCGCGCTGAGTGCAGGAAATCGTTGCCGTGCATTGCACATGCTACGTAAGCTCTGCCGTTGATATAGTTCAGGAAAGTCTCTAGTAAGTCGGAGACCCACTTAAAGTGCATAAGAATAACAGCCGCGCAGGGTAGTTTGGATTTTTCAAGAATTTTACAAAAGAAGCTTAATACCCATCGAATTATCGTACAAATCTGTATTATTATAGCGCCGAAGGCTACGGTTCCCAAGTGGTACCTGAAATAAAACATAATATTTTTATATAACATTGTATTTTAAAGATTACAAAGTTAGATGGTCATGGAAATTTCCTAAAGTGCGCTAATAATTGCACGAATTCGTATAAAAAAGCAATAAATATAATTAATAGTTATTTTCGATACAAGTGCGTAAAAGTTCATTCTCGGACGAGGACGATTTTAACACCCGAGCGAAGCGAGTCCGAGTAATTGTTTTTTATGCAACGACGGCGCAAAATGCTGATTTTAGGCACGCTTTGCGTGCATAAAGTAACACTTTCCACACGAGTTGCATAAATAAATATTTCTTGTTTTTTTTTCAAATTAGAGAAAAATATATTATACGATTAACGTGTTAATTAATTTAATTACAAGAAATTCACTTCGACTTGCCTGTAAGATTTTATTTTCTATATATATGTATTTTGATTTCGAAAAAATAAAAGCAATTAACTCTTCTATCGCACGCAGTGGAAAAAATTACTTACAATCCAATGGTCCAAAAAGCCTCAATGATGGTCACGTAAGTGAGTATCTTCTTGTTGAAAGTCCAGTACCAGCTGGAGAAGACGCTAGCGAGTACGGTGTCGGCGAATCCGAGGCAAAACCAGAAGGTCCAGAAGAGCCCGATGTAATTGATTAAATGAAGAAAACCAAGCGAGCGTCGTTCATAGCCGACCAGGTAACAGCCTGATGCGGCGCACTGCTTTTTTTCCGCGTTGATGCAGGCGCTCTGAAAGGTGATGGGGTCGCAAGTCGCGTTCTGCGTGTAGCCAAGTTCCGGCGGACAAATGCACTGATTGTCGGGCTCTAAGTCCACCTTGTAAATCGGCGTCTCGAACGAAGACAGCGCGAAGTAAAGATTCACGCCTATCGTCAAGATCATACCGTAGATAAAGGCAATCAGTAGGGCGAAAAGCAGCGTCCACATCATTCCCGTTATTGCTCTGAAAACATTTTGGAATGGATTTAGGTTTTATATACAGTTTTTTAGACGGCCTACGTAGGCGAAAATTCTTTCTTTTATTTTTCATAAAGCCTTTGAGCCTAAAAAAAGCCTTTTTCTATTTTCCGAAGCGGTGAAGATGTCATTTTTTAAATAATATTTTGATATATAAATATATTATTCTATTGTACATAATAATATATACTCGAATGAGGCAATTTTTCCGCCATAGTTACAGAATGTATTATTTTTGACATGCAGAAAATTTTTATTTTATTTTTTATAAATTATAAGTAGAATTTTTAAAAATTAATGACACTTAAATAAAAAAAGGAGCTGCAAATTATTACTAACTTGCTGCACTCCTTAATCATCTTGCAGGTTCTGAAAATC
This sequence comes from Sycophila texana, assembly GCA_035582955.1. Taxonomy (NCBI): domain Eukaryota; kingdom Metazoa; phylum Arthropoda; class Insecta; order Hymenoptera; family Eurytomidae; genus Sycophila; species Sycophila texana. Next base: position 4,845 of record JAWWEN010031097.1, on the reverse strand, counting down.
TTCTTTCGCCAATAGACAGCTACCAGGATAATTAAGCCTATTATCACAATGCAGTCGAAGAGCACCGTCAGTACACTCGTAGTTACGTCGCTGACGATATTTTCGTAGGTGTGATAAAATAGAACGCCGACAACGATAAAAAATGCTCCGTATATGAAAAACAATGCGAACCAGCGCATCGCGAAGATACTTAAAAGAGCGATGATGGCACTGATGAAGACGAAGCCAGTTATCGAGAATCTAAAAATAATTGCATTTATTAAACAGGCAGTACAAATACATAACTTATTATGGAGCGCAACAAAGTAAATTAATCCAGTAATGTTTTTCATAGCGGGAAAGAAATCCGATTCAATATTGCATCTGCAGTTTTTAGCTTTCGTATCTTATCAAGAATAAGATTCAGCATTTACTTCTGATAATCTACCCCTAACAAGAATTATAAACTTATACCTGTATTCGAGCCTGTATTATTCTTGTAATTTTGTCTAGAAATCAGGCTAATATCTGAATATTCTGAGAAAGAGTGAACAAAAAAAAAAAAAAAAAGAACTAACTTGGTATTGGCAAGATCACGACTCTTCCTGGATGTCTCATACAGTGGACTGTCGATAATTTTTCCGTTTAAATCATTGTTGCAGAGTTTATTATGATGAGTCTCTGGTGTCTTGTAATAGGTTTTGGCGCATTTCCTGCTTTTCACCAAGTAATCCAGCTCTGGGAATCTTTCAACGAGATTCAGCTGAACCTCAGGCTTGCAAATCATGTACTTTTTCCGCGCCTTCACATCATCATCTTCATCCCTTCCCATGATAGGGTGCTTGGAAGATTTCTCGTCGGTGTTGCTTTCTTTATTCTTATCTTCACTGGCGTTCGCCTCGTCAGTCTTGACCTCTTGTTCTTCCTTTTCCGAGTTAGTGTCCTTGGAAGATTTCTCACCGGTGTTGCTTTCTATCGTAGATTTGCGGGCTGATTTCGTCTCGTCAGCCTTACTCTCTGGTTCCTGGCTGCTGGGCTTCGTTTTCTCAACATTAGTCTTTTCACCGGACTTCTTTACGACGGTGCGCGGCTTCTCGTTATCAGCGTCACCCTTATTCTCTTCGTGATTGGTTTCCGTCTCAATGACATTTTCGCCACTAGTACTCGCTGCAGTTTCATCCGTAGAGTGCGTTTCTTCAGGGATCTGTTCACTTTGGTCCTGGCGACTGGAGAATAAATAGTCGAAGTTGACTTTAGGACACGAGGTCCAGCAGATCAGACAGTCATCGCACGTCTCGTTGTTGAAGCGCAGGAGGTACGGTTTTTTTTGTACCTCGGGGTCTATGCCGCATGCCCGTCCCTCGCTGTCCATCAGTTGTAATCCTTTATCTGCATTGCCATTCGAGAAGCCTACAATTTGATTTTGGCCTATTATAGTTTCTTTAATTTATCTTTTATTTATTTTTTTTTTATTTTATTTAGAAAATTGAAAAGTATACAAAGATGTATTTTTCCATGTAAAATCAATTTAAAAGAATGTTTAGTTAGTTAAGATATTAACTATACTGTACCATAAATCATTATGATGAACCACAATAAATTGAAGAAGATAAATCCTACGAACCAACAATAGTCAGTGCGGACTCTCGCTTTTTGGAACGGTCCCGCAGGGTCATACTCTAGCCGTTCTCCTGTAAAAGTCATTTTACTTTATGATTTGCTGCAAAGAAATTTAAATAAACGTTATCGAAAACTACAATTGCACAAATTACCATATTGTCCTCCTTCTGGCTTTTGCGCTTCAGCTCTATGTGCTGATTCACCTATAATTTTGCAAGGCTCAGTGAATTAAGAAAATATAAACTAAATAATTTAAAAAAAAAATAATCATCTTTCTCTAAATAATTAATAGTGTATAAGAATTTCTCAGTTACCATTAAATTGTTCTCTTTCCGGCCTTTCCCCGTCATTGGTTAGGTCACCTAGAATAGTTTAACATAAAATTGCAATTATATCGCGAGTTTTCCTTATTTTATTGTTCTTTTCCATTTCCAGATTAGAAAAAAAAATTACGATCCCTCAAATTATGATGAGCTATCATGCTATTTGAGATCGCAATTTTATTACTATTTTCAAATGAATCTCTTTTTATTTTACGTTTTGACATAAGTGAATATCCCGCAGGTTACCAGTAAAAGCACCCTTAAAGTCTCATCCTTTTATCTTCAAAAAGACGGCATTCTTATATGTGCGATCGATAAGAGTACGGTGCGAGCGCGCGCCTCACTATAGTATAAGAAGTAAACATTTGATTTTTCGCGTAATGAAAATAGCTTGTTAGCGAAGCACTTTGCAGAAAACACAATTATGCAACAATTATATTTTTTAATAAATTTAACGCGATAAACTATTTTTAAGTACATATTTTTATTGCATGAAATACAATTAATAACAGTAATAATAATTAATAAAAATATTTCGCAAAATAGTTAATGAATAAATTTAACATTAGATAACAAATATTTTGTATTTCACAGTGCAAGGAATTCTTGGGAGGGGTCCTCCATTGCTTGGAGGAGCGAATGTGAGAGTTAAGTGAACGATGATTAATTACAATAAATTAATTATAGGACTCTTTTTTTTTAACAGTAACTTTATGCAGAGCTAAGTATTGTTTTTAATGAGAGCAATAGTCAATTATGATTTCGTGATCGGCTCCCTGGCAAAAATTTGTTCCCCGACTTGAATTTTCCTTGTGCTGCAGACGGTACACAACTATATTTGATGTGGGGAAATGCGGAGAATTTGAAGGGGAGGGGCTCTGAAATGGTTTAGGGAAAATTAGCTTAAGAGCGTAGAAAATATGCAGGATTATTGATGCTAAAAATAATATAACGCAAAATTAAGTAATAATTTGTAATTAGAACAAATTTCTCTAATAATGTAAAAATATAAACAATTCCATATTTCCACTTCTTTCGAGTGAAAACTGAATCAATGCTTAGAATAGTTTATTAGTTTTTTTTTCGCAAAATAGAGTCTTTTGCAAAATTTTCATTCTTTCGTATTAAGTGAGATCTGCAAAGTTAATGAAACGTTATTATTTTTGAATTTTAAGTTTTTTCTTAATAATTTATCGAAGAATTTTGCACTTATCATTTTTAAATTGTTTCATTAAGTTTCTCAGCTTTTTCATCCCGAAATTTTTAATCGATAGAAATTTATAAGCGCCAAAATATTTTACTGATTTTTGTAATCTAATACTTAAAGCCAATGGTCTACTATGTGACTTAACGCCACTACACCAGGACTGACTGGCGCCGACTTCTAGTCTATCAAAAGAATAGAAACCAGATCGATAAATAGTTTTGTTTTTAAAGGCAAAATTGTTGTTGCTTTTTTACTATACATTTTTTTTTAAATCTAGATTAAATGTTGAAAATTGAAGAGACAATCATTGAAAATACTTTTAAAACATTTAGCGAAGCGTAGTACAGTGGCGAAAAAAACGATAACGATTTTTATTTTTGTTACATGCATCGTAAATTAAAATTGAAAACAAAAATTACTAAAGTTTCAGTATTATTTATTAAGGTTTTTTTTTAAACATTTAATCAAAATAAAAAAAATCTCCCTTGCAAATCTCAAAACAGTAGTTAAATAGAATAAATAAATAAAATAAATATTATTAAAAAATAACGAATAAAGCAATTGTAATTATTAAACAATATAGTTTTATAAATGAAGAAAACTTACTCTCCGAAAAATCCATGGAAAATCGCACTTAAATTTCAATAAAGAAGCGACGATAATTTCGGTCACTATTCAGGGGCAGAAATTGAAACTTCTGGGAAAAGGATGCGCACTCGTTGCGAATCCCGACGCGTATGCCAGTTTTCCGACCCTTCAACCCCCTGATCGAGTGTACCGCCAACATTTTACGCAGGCGTTATACGCCGACCAATAGATGCGTCATCGGATCCTAGCACGCGCCACGAGTAATCTTCCTCATCTTTTTTTTCATCCGGAGGGGAACTGTAACTGTACAGTTACGTCAACTGTATAAGCGAAAATTTTCAGGATGTCACATAGACTGGAGGAAAGAAAATTTTCGGGGTGTCATGACGATTTCTTTTTCGATCTGCTGTCGAGTTGACATGAATTTCTTTCATTTGCCACATATTCGGGTAAAAAGTTTTTGTGGGGCGGGGTGGTATTTGAAGGCTTGTGGAAGAATGAATGGTTTCTTATTATTTATGAGTGATAAAGGTTTTCTCACAAAGTGGAGCGTTCAATTTTATTAAGCCTATGGCAGAGAGACTGAAACACGAGAGATGCTCATTTTGATTTAAAAATAATGTTTATTTGGAACATTTTAACACTAAAATGTAAAAACTTTGTACAACTTAAATTTAGGGGAGCAAATTTAAATTATTTCTCTTTAGTTTTCGGGAGAAACCTGTCCAAAACACCGTATGATTTTTTTGGTGCTTCTTTCTTTTTCTTGTCTATCAATACGTTTGCATCGCGCATAGCTTGTATAGCCTCCTGAAATGCACAAATTAGAATGTGAATTAAAAAGATTTTTTTTACAATATACAAGATAAATAATACTAACCCGTTTAGCCAATTCTTTAAGTGCCTTCTTCGATTTAACGACCTTAGCAGTGCCGCCCTTTCCTTTAGCTTTTGTTCTTCGTGGTTTGAAGTCGATCTGCTTTGGCTTAATGTACTGAAATTTTTAACGTGTAGTTTTTAAATTATAATATCTTTTAAAAAATAATAAACATTTGTTGAAACATTAACGTACCAATAATTTCTTTTTAGCTTCAATTTTCTTTTGCAAAGTAGGCACATCGACTTCAG
>JAWWEN010031086.1:0-15412 GCA_035582955.1 Sycophila texana | reverse complement strand
GATCTACGATTGTCATCAGACAGCATTGCCGATCACTGTTCCACCAGCGCATCGGAAAAATATTGTCTCCAAGGCACAATAACGCGAGATAAGTATATTCGGATTTTACGAGGCGCCGTAAAGACCGAGGGGCAGCGACAACGCACGTTAATGAAGCGGCGAATTTGCTCGCGCGGCGAGACTTCCGTTTTCTCAGGGGGCCCGCCTCGATGACGAAGTGAGAAGAGTTTCGCTGCGGAGTCCAGACGGTGGATGCAGTTACGCGACCCTCTTTCTCCTCACGCTGCTCCGAGGACGATTTTATAATGAAGCGCGCGTCGAGGAAGTTAATTTGCTGGAATTCGAATGCAAAGGTCCAGAGCGACAGTTTTTTTTCTTTTTAAGTCTTTTGTAATCTTTTTCTTCAATTTCATTGGCTGGTGAGAAAAATTCTCATACTTTGATGAGGATCAAAGATGTAAGAAGATAAAGCTGCACGAGATCAACGTAAGTCGAGATTTTTCTAAAGTTTTGTCTTGGTCTTAAATTTCTTGATACTTGCTTCGAGTTTTGACGATTTAAAACAAAATTTTATTGTAAATGAGAATGAATTATAAGTAAATAATTTCATGTTTTATTGTAATTGCAAATTAAATTTTAAATTGCTATATTAATTTTCAGTCAGTATATTGTATACTCAGGAGACACAGTTGGTTTTTTTTTTTAGATGAAGCCTAATAAATAACATTGGTATATGGAAGACGAGTACTGCAAATATACAATGTCAAGAAGATGTTATACGCGATATTTTTTACGATACGTGACTTTCGCTTAAATCTTAATTTTTTCATTTTTTCCAAATTTTATAGTGTAGTTTTAGGCTAGCTTTTTATATACGAAAATCATGTACCTGTTACAAAGAAAAAAATTATTTTAAAATCTTATTAAATCCCATATCCCTTTTGATTAATATTAAAAAACTAATAAAAAACTATTTAAAATAATTAATAATAATCGATAATTAATGTATATCCGGTTTTTCAATACTTAAGATAAGGCCAAGATTCGCGACTTCCTTGTCTTGATCTCGTCTTGAAATTTTTTTCAGCGTCTTGTTTTGATCTTGTCTTAAAATATCAAACAAGACCAAGAATAGTCTGAAATATCGGGCAGCCCTAGTCGAAGGAATACGTATGAAGGAGGATCGACGATCAGTTTCCCAATTGCCTCTTAAATTACCTCGTGAAACTGCCGATTAATATTCGGGCGTCCGGTCCGGTCCCACCGCGTAACTTACGACGGCCTAGTCGTAGAAAAACGAGAGGCCCCGTAAACAAATCATAAATTATTTATTGAACCTTTAAAAAAGCCCGGCCGCTTTTATTAATTCCGCTTAATGGCCCGAGCGGCGGTCGGTGCGCTGCAGCGACTGCGCGATGCGCGCAGTGCTCTCGTCCATGTCACCGACGAGCCGCTCCGGCCACGATGCACAGCCTCCTTTTTTCTCTGCGCCTCGCCACACGGATCGTTAAATAAATCAACGCCTACCCTTTTTTTTCGCTCGAGTCGTTCGCTTTTGCCTTTGTTTCTGGTCTTTTTGCCGGCACCGCTACGTTCGTTCCCAGGATTTTTTCGCAATTTTTGCGGAACGAGTCGCACGTTTTTCTGACCATCCGATGTTGAAATTCACATGTGCCTCAAGGGTATTTAACTGAGGAGTTATAATAGAGACATTTGTCGAACTAGGCAATATAAATTCTTTAATTCGATCCTAATGATCATTTCATTAAATCGCTGTCGAAACGTTCGCGCGGAAAGATTTATTGTTAATTGATCAAAAAATAACGCAAAATCATAATTTTTTTTTTAAATTTTACAACAGAGTTACGAAACGCATCCGCAACTGAAGAAGCTCTTACTTTTTATATGAATAACGGAAACTCTTAAATCGCGAAAACGCAAGCTAAACGATTATGTTTATACACAGAGAGACTTGCCCTTTTCGAAATCCCGCCGAGTGGTTTATCTCTTTGTCCCGTTCATGGACGCGTCTCCGGACATTCCGCCACCCACGTGAATTTATTAACGAGCGCGTCCCCGTGCGCCGACGTATCTCCCGCCGATTCATTTAACGATTACGCGTCGACTCGGTTCTCGCCGATGATTGATGTTAATCCGAGTGCCGCCGCCGGCGGGGAGATGGAGGATCGTTAAAAATTAACGGCGAGCCATCAGCTCCGAGTAGCTGGATTATGCGAGTTGGTAGCGCCACGGATTTCGGCTTTTCTTTGTTTCGTTCCACTCGGGACTTACTAATATTACTACTTAAGCTTCGATACCTCATTTTTATTTTAGTCCTCTTTTAAGTGCACTCAACCTAATTTATTTTAATGATGTTTACAAGAAGAAAAATTCTTTATTAGAAATTGCAATAGTAAGTTTTTACCCTAACAGATTGGTATTTTTTTGAAAAATTATAATAGTTTCTTGTAAAATTTACTACAGTTGAGAATAAAATTCGGCTACTGTAAATTGTCATTGTTACTGAAAAGACTCGAATAATCTCAATGAATCTGATTAGAGTGCCTTGATCAAGATTAAATTTTATTTATTTATTTATTTATTTATTTCAACCGAATGATATTACATTACAATAAGTAATCCAGCAGAGGAAAAAAAATTCCTGATCACTGATCTAGTATACAAGAACATTTAATATAAGAAAAAACACTAATAACTACACTGGGTACAATGCTTTCTCATAGAGATATCTGCAAATGTTAAAAGATTAAAAAATGTTTTTAATTTTTAATCAAACAAAATTTGGTAAAAAAAGACGACATTCTAAATTAATTATTTATAACAAATGAAAGTAAACCTTACTAAAATAATCAAAACTACAACAAAAAGATATCATAATTTAAAAAAAAAGCATAAATTCGAAAATTTCCAAATTTTCAAAAAATACTAAAATAACTATAAAATCGAAACTAATCGACAAAAATACTTGAAAATTTCAAGCGAGCTCATGATAAATGACTTCAAGTTGTGTGCAAAATTTGGAACCAATCCACAGCGTTGTTTAGAAGTGGTTACAGCATACTTACATACATACAGACATTTTTTTAAAAGTAATTTTTGAACTTTCTGAACCCAAATGTGTGCTTTTTCGTGAAAATGTGAAGATTAAATAATTTACTTGATCCAAAACTTTCTCTATGAGAAAGCAAAATATTTCATTTTATACGAAAAAATTACTACAGTTTCTTTCAAAATTTACTATAAATCTAACAAATTTTACTAAAACTCTTCTAAATTTTATAAAAAACTATCGTAATTTCTCCAATAAAGAGAACCTCTCCGTTTATGTTTGTTCATTCTATTATTAAAAAGTTCATAATATTTGTACCTTTCATAACAAAATGAAAACATTAAACTTTTTTGAAAGTATTTCAACACATTTCGGTTAAGTCTCGGAAAACAGCTTAAGGAAATGGACAAAACGGAGAGCTAAAATACACTTCCATATAACTCCCATATTTAACCGTCAATTTCGTCACGAATAGTAGAGATAAAAACACGGCACTGTGCCTCGAACTCCTTTAGATATCGCATCGCCGAGACGCTCGGCTATTTTCCATCGTATTGTCGCGCCGGCCGTGCGACCGATAACGTCGGAGCCGACTTATTACGGGGCCATAAAGATGCCCGATACCTGTCAGCACCTCGTCCCTTACCTCGACTCGAAGTCCAGTCGCGAGGTGTCGACAATTTTCTTCGCACGCTTTCTCGTGTTTGCTTTTTTTTTCCGAACCCCGAGGTGCATAATGAGCGGAGAGGCGAATGGCTCGCGTAAATGAGTCGACGCGACGCGAGTTTCCGACGTCCGATTCTTAGAAATTTTATGCTTTGCATTCTCGGCCTTTTTGTAGTTCTGCCGCATTAAGGATGAAACCGTGTCGCGATTGCACGGAGTGTCGCCGTTCAATTATAAGTTTGATTTTACTGCGCAGTGCCGCGTGCTACTTTTCGAAAATACAGTCGTAATTTTACAGTTCACTTTTTTTGCAATAATATTCAGAATTATTATTGGATTCTCGGAGAAATGGACGATATTGCATCGTGGGTTGGATAAAGAATTTAGACAAGGCTTTCATTGTTTCGAGCTTTACAACCTCTCGCCGGCTTTCTCTCATATCGTATAAGCACTCTCATACGTTATAAGCACGAATCGGAAAATCGTTTGAGTAACGTTATGACAAACAGGCAAGTATTTTACGAAGTGTTTTACGAAAGGAGACGAGGCGAAGACCGACCAAATGAGAGATTTCGAAAGTCAAACCTGTCTGAGCGATGATCATAAAAAAGGTAAAAGAACAATTAAATCGAAGATAGCTATAAGATCGAGGAGAGTCCGCCAGAGTCCCCTGCCGACGTATTGAGCGGGGCGCGCGCTTCCGCCCACGCGGCCGGCCGGCCGGGCTCGCAAATCACTTTCATTCGTCGCGAGGGCGATACACTTTGCGCGCGCGAGAAACAGGTTTGCGGACTACTGGCCGATTTTCTGGCGGGAAAGCCGCGACAGACCGCGTGATTAATCGGGCGCGATTTGTCGATCATCGATCAAGCCGTCCGTTAATTGGCTCACTCCTCGGACAATCGCCAGCGCCGCGGGTAACGGCGGAAAATTCGCGGGAGGTCGCGCCTGCGACTATGACTCTCGCATTTTCGACTCGACGTCGCACGCGCCGATCGTGGCCAGAGCCACTGCGCCGATCTTGCGGAAAAGTCCAAGTATCGGGTTTATGAATAAAAGATACCGTGAGTTATACATACATAAGTGTCGGATGGAGTCACTGAATTAAATACAAATAAGAATATGTAAAGGGTAATTTAAGAGCGATAGTGCAGATTATGAGATGTATATATGTGTTTATAGTAAATTATGAGCGATAGCGTGGATTTAAGCAATTAAGAGGATAAAGTTTCATTAATTTTCTCGAACTTTAATTTTTTGAATCTCGGAAATTTCATTATATGTACGCGGAGAAACATAAACTCGGAGAAATTGCTATACTGCCTGGGAAAAACTTAACATACTTTATAGTAAAATTTATCGAATAGTATTGTAAATTTTCATATATACGTACAGTATTTTAATTTTAATAAAAAGTATAATCCTATGTGATTTATATCATCTGTGACCATTTTTCCAGATAATATAGTAATTTTTAGGACAACATTCTCTCACAAAGAGAGTACCAGACTTCGGCATCACAGATGTTTTTGAAACTTTCGTACAATCTTTTTTCATTCCAAAATATTGCGGCTTATATTATTCTATTCTATTCTATTAAAATTGACGACGAAATTAATTCTAGAGTAGATATTTTAAAAAAACTTCGTCTAGAATTTTAACACTCTTCATATTTTGGCATAAAAAAATCATACGAATTAAAATTTATAATCCGGAGGTTATAGTTGGTACTTTCTAGTCAGTGTAGATTTCGTCGCCTTATTACAGAATTGAACAAAAGATAAGTAACAATTAACTGTACGCAATAATAGTGCGGGTAAAGTATAATCGTGGTAATCCATCAATCTACTGAAAACAGAAAATTGTAAACGATCCCGTCGCTAACAAAATGGTAATCCATCACGAGCCAGCAACAATACCGGTCTCGCTAATCCAGTGACGACGCGAGTTCTATCCCCCCATGGTTACAAAGAAAGTCGCGCGCTCGCAGAAATTGCTAATGCTCGGTGAACGAGTTCGGAGGCCGTTGGCACAATGGCCAAAGGGAAAAAATACAGAAATGCGATCGGTGCGCTAATCCGGGCCGTTTCGCGCGGGCCGGGGACAAACCGGCGTTTTTCCCGAACGCGCCGCTTATCTGCGCATGCTAATCGCGGCCCGAACCGAGGCCGATCGATCGATCTAATAATTGACTTTCTGTGTCCAGACGCGCGCGACATATTTTGCAGAAAATAAAAATCAAGAAAATTATTTACGTAAAGGTGTGCAGTCAGTTTTTTTTTTAGTCTAAACGTCGTGACGGAAAATATTATTTACGCTAGGATAACTAGAAAGTGCCTTGGTGATCGATGGCGAGTTTGAAAAGTACTGGGAGTTTTGCGTTGCAAAATTCGACGGCGGTGGTTTTTCGCTCATTCGAGGTGCGATTTATTTACGGCCGAAAGTCGTGATTTAAGCGGAAAGTGCGTTAAATATCGCGCGCTGTAACGGGATTTCGATTTGCATTTTTATTTTTTAAGAATCGCGCGTAAATTTCTTCATTAGAAATTAGACAATGTCTCGTCACTTGATTAATGTCGAGAGACATAGTGAAGTTATCCTATTTCGTTTCGAATAAAGCCATTGTCAATTCAACTACACCCACTGATAAATCAGTGCACCTATTCAGTCAGCCATAATAATACAGTCTCTGCGCAACGTATTAAACAAAAAAAAAAAAAATTAATTCATAAATCATTTGACAAATAACGCGCTCTGACGGCTTCAACATTTTTTCAAACTGGTGACTCATAGTCGCTTTTTCTTTCAAACTTAACAAAACCGAAGGCGAGATAATTTGATTTTAAAAAGTTCCATATATTACGTTTTAAAATAGACTCCTTTATAAATGTACTATATAAAAATGAATGAAACGTTCTCTACACTAAGAGAAATAGTCTATAGTATATATTCTGTATGTATCGCAAATTTTACACAAAAGTATAGTAATTCCGTCGCAAACTGTAAAAATTGGTCTATTTATCGAATATGTAATAATTTTTGTTAAACAGAATTTTAAAAATTCCTACACTAGATGAAAAAAAAGTAGTACAAAATGCAGTAAAAGTTAGTACTCTATAAATTTTTGCTTGTACAGTAGAGTCATTTTTAGTGCGGAAAATCCAGTAGTTCTTTTATTTCGCTCATTTCATTATTTCATCCATGTGACGCGTTTAGGTAATCACTTGTTTTTAATATAGCGATAGAATTAAGAATTTAATTTCGATAGTTGTAAGATCCTTGAATTATTATGAAAAATTCGCATATTTTTTCTGTAATCTATTCTGTTTTTATTACACTAAATTAGGATTTTGGAAATTCCATTATAGCCGTCAGATAGAAGATCGAAAAATAGTCAACGCCTATTTTTGTTTTTTTTTTAATTAGATGTCAATTAACAAAGATAAACAAATAAATACTAAGTTCATCACAACAGTGACGTCACCACAGCGTAGTATATCTATACAGTAGACAATTGTGATGTCACACGGGTTTTCAAAGCTCTATATGTCTTTGCTAATAATTATTAAATTGAATACAGAAAAAATACGTATTGATTATTTTTCAATATTCTATTCGACGGATGAAATGTAATTAAAAAAACTTGTTCACACAAAATCCAAATTGTGGAATAGAGATACAGTAAATTTATGAGGCCGAATCGTATATTTTAACAAAATCTAGAGATTTTTCGCAATATATTATATAATTTTATAAAAAAACAGTACAATCAAAAAAATTCAAGCAGCAGCGAGTGCACTGCAACGACGGAGTATCAGAAACTCGGACGTGTCCACCCACAACCCATTGCCCGGTTTTTTTGTCCAGCGTGACATCGGGTCATTAGCTCAATAGCGGCATAGAGCGGCCATTGTCTGGGGCCGACGCTCGTGCGCTCGCGACAGGCGACAAGCGTCCAGGATTAGAATTGCGAACACGGCGCGCGCCTTATCTTCGAGCTCCCGCTTCGCTCTGCTTGTTCCCGATTAGCGTTTTTTCTGTTCGCGCGATAGCCACGGCCAAAGGTGCTTTCCGTCTTTGGAACTACCTCCCTTAATGCGAAAGTCACGTTTAATCGACTCGTATAAAGACCCTCGATGTACCTGATACCCAGAGAATGTCTTACTTCGGACGATCTCACCTTCGAAATTCAATCGATAATCCCTGTCGAAATTTCGAGGACTCGATATGGTCAGTTTCTGCGGTTCGACATATATACGTGCATAATGAGTAGTGATTTATTTCATTAAATGGTTAGTCCAGCGTGAGGTACAATAAATCAGGGATTTAACTCGGTGATACGCGGCGTGTCTGAGCACCTGACTCGATTCCCCGTGTAATCGCGATGTTCCGCGTCGATTGCGTTACGGTAATGTGACGCGCGGAAAAATCAATCGGCCGAACAATGGCCAATAAATTTCAAAATACAAATAAAATAATCGAGACAGACGATATGGGACTACAGCCATAACTCATCCTCGTAATTATTGAATTCGCTCGTGACGCTATCCAACCGAGGCGACACTCGCCCATGCGCTACATTTAATATTCTCTACTTCTGATTGTGAAAATCGAGATGGTCGAGTCATGCGAATCGAGTGCTAAATTTCTCTCGGAAACCAAAAGCCGTCTGTTGCTTTGCGATTCTGCGATTTCATTCGCCGATGGAGCTGCCATAGGGTATATATACGGTTAAGGAAAATTAAAGCCGCAGACGTATTAAAGCAATTAATAAAATTTGTATTCATTAGAATTGAAAGTGAAAGCTAAGGTAATAAGTGTTATTTGTTTTCTCGGATTGCTGGAAAACTAAATTAACAATTTAATTTGGCGGAATTTGGTGTTTCATTAAAATACGAAGCGTAAAATCACGGAAAAGTCATTAGAAAACACCGGAAGTACACGCAGAAAAATTCTCTACTTAAAAATCGTATTAGTTAATTTTAATTTCTTTACAGATTGCAAAATTACAAGAATTTTGTATAAAACTTACTAGAGATGTAGTACAAGAAACTATTGTTATTTTTTCATAAATACATTGAGAAAAATGTTTTAGTAAAAATTACTGAACTGTTTGGGAAAGTCGTCACAGACTCACATTTCGAGAGAAATTACTAAACTTTTCATTAAAATTTGCTAAAAATATAGTAAATTTTGCCAGACAGTATTGTAATTTTTACTGAATTTGCGTCAAATTTTACTGAACAGTTTAGTAATTTCTTTCGAAATGTCAGACTGTGATTGATTTCTGTTACAGTTTAGTAATTTTTACTAAAACTTTTTCTCGGTGTACATTAAAATGTTTAGTAGATCTTTTTTCTTCGTAAGTTATATATTTTGAGGATATCGCACGCAAAAAATAATGATTTTGAAAACGCAAATAGTAATGTATAATCTAAAAATCCAATGCCCACATTCCGTTTGCGCGTTGATCATCGACTGATTAAACGAAATCGATCAATAATGTTCACATAAAATCTTCGATTCACGACTAATTGCCTCGCAAACCCTCGCGAGCATGACGATCCTTCAGACTCGCACCTCGATCGGTAAATAAAAGAAAGACACTCTTCGGCAGCGAGACAAAGGCTCGTTTCCGTGACCCAGTTTAGCGTCGGCATGTGTGTACATGCGCGTGCGCGCCTCTCCTTTATCATTTTCGAGCTTTTAATCGCAAGCCTCGTTAGGGGAGCGTATCGCCACGGACGAGAACGCGGCTACCGGCCGAGCGGTGAGCGGCGCGGGGAATTCTGCGGCCGTGCACTCGGCCGCGCGCGAGCGCTGCACGTGTATTAAAACGTCGGTCATTATGCAGATTTATGGGCTTTATTACATTAGCGCGTGCCTCGGCCGCGTAATATTTCACTTTGGCAGCGCGCTGCCCGAGCACCGGCACTCACTAAATCTCCCCCGAGCCGCTTTAATTGGTTCTTCACCTGCCCCGCTGATGGATTGACAGTTGCGATACACTGCGACCGCAGGTTTCGTCACTGCGACAATTAGTCTCCGATTTCTATTGTTTTCTGATTTTGGTATCCGCAACTTGGGAATTTTATACTTCGTACTACGGCTGTATACTTGAGATTCGAAACTTTTATTGGCCTTGTCTTAGTCTTGCCTTGAATTTTAGGAAAAGATTTATAAAATAAAACGGTGAAGGAAATTTTAATACGAGACGAAGGCAAGTAAAGCGTAAAAAACACCTATGTCCAAAAAGTTTTTTTGATATCGTGCATATTTGCAGTACTCATCTTCCACATTATATACTGTTACACTCCACACTGGATCTAAAAAGTCCAACTTTACCTCCTGAGTATACGATATACTGATTGAAAATTAGTACAACATAAATTTAAAATTTAATTTACATTTGCAATAAATTATTAATTCATTAATTAACTTTCATCACAATTACAATTAACGGATCAAGAAAATTTTACGTTAAATCGTCAATTAATTTTTTTACATCATCAAGACTGAAGACAAGGCGAAACAAGACGAAACCCTAAATATTCAAAAATTTCCAGACCAAGACAAAACTTTTTAAAAATCTCATCTGATCTTACTCTCTAAAGTTGAATTAGTGGCAATTCCACTAATTTTTTTAGTGAACAGCTTTTCCACTAATCAATTAGTAAAAGTTCCACTATTAAGTAGTAAAATTCATTATCAATTAGTAAAATTCGCTATCAATTAGTAAAATTCACTATCAATTAGTAAAATTCACTATCAATTAGTAGAATTTCACTAATTCAAATAGTAAAAAAATGTTCTACTTAGTTGTATTAGTGGAAATTCACTTTTTCAAATAGTAGATTTCCACTAATTCATAGTGGAGCACTTTGCACTATTCAAATTAATGCATAGTCACTATGAATTAGTGGTTTTTCACTAATTCAACTGTAGAGAGTAGTTTCTTAAAGCTATATTTCGTAATTTAAATAAATACAGTAGGATATAACGATAATTTTGTAATAATTCTCGACGGTTAAATTTATCGCCATCATTTTATTCTCGAGCCTCGCTCCGACATTAATTTCCTTGTAGTAGTCTAAACAGAGCTCGCGTGAATCTAAGCTCAAATTGAACTTTCTATCTCTGGCAACAGAGTATACCACCCGCGCCGTGATTTCCGGTCGTCAACGCACACGCTCGTCCAATCAATTCTGCACGACCGGAGTCACTTTAATTTTCCGCGAGTGAAAGTATATACCTTCGTTCGATGATCGATGCGTCGTCGCTCGACTTTACTTATTCTCGAACTCGAGCTCGTCCAGCGTTTCCCGGCGCTTCCAGCAGAGGCGATCAATGACAAGCAAACGAGAACGTAAAAAGAATTCTCGCTCGTCGAAGGAAAGCTCGCGTAACGCGAGCGTAGCCCTGAACTGTAAAAAAGGAGAACACCGTTTAATCCGTTCCTCGTCTTTGTTGCGGTCATGACAAAGCCACCGAAGAATGCTCCGGAGCTCGTAAAAAAAAGGCGAGCGACGTCGAGAAAAACTGCGAAAAAAAGGCGCGTGGCGGCCTTTTTTTTGCCCCCACGCTTAACGCGCTCGTAAATCCGGGCAATTAGAGGATCGTTCAATTCGCGCGCCTAAGGGATCAGCAGGACATTGAGCAACGGCTTCTGCTCATTTTTTTTTCTCACTCGAGACGCCACGCCGAATCGATGTCAAGTTTAGCGCAAAAGTAGGTTTAGGATGCTCGACTTGATTGCTGGGTACTATTGCAGGGAATATCCACGATCCTGTTCTCTTCTTTCTCTAATGCGGAGCACATTGCGCTCCTTTACCAGGCCGTAAAATCCCGGGGCCTATCGGGGGCGAACAATGTGTGCACACGGAGAATAATGCACGCTTGCGTAACTTTTATAGTTGTTTTGAAAAAGAGAATAAATCATTCCGAAAGTCCGATATAATAGCGCCGCGCGGCCTGTGATGCCTGATTTCGTAATTTACTACGAAATTGCCGCGGAAAGGACGACTATGTCCGAGGGCGATGGGACGGTAACCGCAATGCTTTGTCGTCGGGCGCGGGAGGCTCGTGAAAACACGAGTCAGCCGTCGTACGGGATTGCGACTCGCTGAGCATGCACGACGAAAAATTGATTTTCTGGGCGTGCTGCCCGGTCTTCCGAGCGGATCGATGAATTTTAATCGAGCGCGGACTCGGCACCTGTGACAGCCGTCGACGCAGACATCGCTCGCGATTATACGGCCGAAGCGCGGCCACCGGCCGAGCGTGAGTAACGCGATTGTCGCAAAGCGACATGTCAGCAGCGCTCGCACCCACCGACCGCGGAATTTTCACCTTGTACGCGACGATGAGCGGGAATTTATTTTTCGCGAGCAAAGTCTCTCTTTTATATTTGTTCCATTTTTTAAATACCTGCGGCTGTTTTATTGACCTCTAGAATAATTATCTGTCATAAATTTCATTAATTACAGATTATTAGATTCTTTAGAGCCAGAGTAGTTTCTTTTAAACACAACTATTTAATTTTTTTTTAAATTATCTATTTATTTATTTAGTTGCTTATTTCATTATTATGTCGTTCAATATCAATTTTATATATTATTTAAACTGAATTTTTTATATTCAGTATTTATTTTAAGATTATCTCTTTTATTTTGTAACATAATTTGTTTTTAACTTGATATTTTAATCTAGCAGCTTAAAATGCTTTGTTCTGCGTGATATGACTTTTATGTTTATTTTCACATATTTGTAAATATTATTGTTTTGTTTTTTTAAGAAAAAACTGTGATATGATAAAGTATGTAACATTTTTATTAGATTTATTTTATTTTTTCACCAAAGTGTATTTGATTGAATGAATTAAGAAAATTATATTTAAATTTTTTTTTATTAAACGTTTTATTATAACTGTAGTTGTTCTATTCTAATTATTAAATTGAATCATTTATTTATTGAATTGATTTATGAAAAAAGTACGTCTAACTTTTCTTTTAAGAAATTATATACAATTTCATTTAAAAATCTTCATATTTCGGTTAAATAATAATTTTAACGTTCATTTAATGTATAACATTAATCTATTTTGCAGTTATATCTTAATGATACGAAATGCAGACAGAGCTACGAGACGATTTTTATCCTACTACTTACGGAATAGTAAATTTTCATTTTAGAATGATAAATTTAAGCGAAGAACTATGAATCATGAGACTGCCGCTGAATAAATTACACGTGATTAAATCTGTAAAATTAGTCCCGTACCGAGCGCGATCTGAAACAATATCGGTCGTTCACCCGTTTTAATGGATTCCCTCGGCCGTGATAAATGGAACGCGATACCAGCGGACATGGTTTCTTAAAAGTCTTACGAGGTAGTCTTTTAAATTCTATGCCGCGGCGTAACAAACCCGACTTAATTGATTGTTTTTCCGCGGCGCGCAACAAAGCTCCCGAAAAAATTTACGGGCGAAACAGCGCGTCGGACGATTTTTCGCCGCAAGGGACGCGTGTTCGCCGATCCCATAAATCGAGGGAACAATTGAGGCAGTTGCGTCGCGAGCGATTTTCTTCACCGGGACGCCCACGATGATTAGCGATAATCGATTCCAGCGCTGCTGCTCGATACACTATAGGTCTCGGTGTCCGATATTTACAGCGTCCCCAGCCGATTTACACGAAAAGCTGACAGCGTTGCGTGTCGTTTGTAGTTTTCAGTTAAAAAAAAATAAAAATAAAAACAAATAAGAGGGCAACATTATTCGTTTTGCGATCAATTTTTTTCGAATTACATTTTTCACCGTCTAAGTGATACTTGAAAAGCAAAAGGACTCGAACGCTTGAAAGCGCGTGGCTTGAATTTAAAGTATTACGACACGCCGTTTGAAAAATGTTACGACCGTCGCAGCGAACTTTAGGCTTTTTCAATACGCAGTAAAAATAATCGTTAAAAAGAAAATTAAAGCCCACTGCGCGGGGATTTATTTAAAAAAGAACGGAAGGGCGCACGAGAAATTAAACTTCGAAACTCAAGCAAGACTTATCACTTGCGTCGGGCTGCTCGAGAAAACTCCTAAATCACAATAACATTAAAGATCCCAAGAGGCGCACTACGCCGGTAAGAAGAAGCACCGGCTGTCACCGGGCAATTCGAATTTTCATTTTTCAGCCGGATAAGCACTTGTAAAGGGAAAGGGGCGAAAAGGGAGCTCTCGACGGCGGCGGCCCTCCTCACTCTTCTCTTTCTCCGCTTTTTTTTACGACGCGTCGCGCGCCGATTTCCAGCGTAATATTTTCATTTCGCGCGACCGTGAAACCGCAGACGCGCGCGCGAGCGGTACTTTTTTCTCGCCTTTTTTTTCGTAGCCGTCCCTTTTTATCTTCGCGCGTGCGGGAGGCGCGCGCCGTCGGTGAGTCGGAGAAATTTAAGACGCGAGCGCGAGGTGGCCAGGAGGCGAGAATAATAAACGAGGCGCTCGCGATGAGCGAAAACTCTGCAAGTTTAAATTTGAAAACCTTCAATTTTTTCCGTGATTCAATTAATATAATACCATTTTTTAAATTTATCTTCTTATTTAGTATGTTAATGAATAAAGTTTAAAATACTAAGTTTGTATTAAATAAATGGAAGAAAGTACATGTACTCTAAAAATGTAATACAGCTTCTTTAAATCCGAATAAGTTAAATTTACACTTTCTTTGCAGTACATCTTTTAAATCTCTTTTTAATCTCTGAAAATATTACTTTGATAATTAAGCAAATTTAAACAGTTACCAATATAATAGTTTAGATAAACATAATATGATCCTTCATAAAAGTAACTTTTAATAAAAACAATTTTAGTAGTATAAAAAAATGAATATTAATTTATTCAATATATAAGGATATTATTTTTTTCTACTTCATTCGTTCGATAATTAATGATATATCTATTTAGTAATAAGCCAATTTCATTTAAATCATTTAAATATTCTTGTTGAATATTTCTTCGACTTTCGAATTGCGAAATAAACACAAATTATTTGGGATAAAAAACGGAAGAAGGATTGCATATTAAATTCGCGTTAAACAAAGGGGAAAAATACGGGCAATCATAATTAATCCATCCGTGAACTTCGAAGTCCCTATTCCTACTTCACTGAGCTCTTGTCCACTCGTAAATCACGAGGGATTATCAGAAGGAAGTGCGAAAATTCAAGACGGACATATCTTGCGAATTTTCACGGATGACGCTTGGTCATCGAGGAAAGGGACCTGGGACAGGTGTCGTCGAGGTACCTATAATACGGTCGAGGCGCTGTGCGCTGCAGGCACAATAGGAGCGCGAGCCTCGAGGGCCATAGTGTACTCGAGTGTGCACCTGCGAGGGGAATCCCGCGGGGGCCAATGAAAGGAAAAGCCGACGGTCGCGCGCTTTTGACTCCTCCTTCGGTCGCCCGCCACCGCCCATTTCTCGCTTTCTCGCGCGCATGCACTTGTCGCTCATAGAGGCGCGTTCTCTGCGAAATGACATACCTACTTTAGCTTGACATTTCATTTCAGCTGCACTGAGAAAAAAATATAGTAACAATTACTAGAAAGTTGCTAGATTTTTTAGTAACATATGGCGCACACTAGAAGTGATAGTAATCAGTACCATAAAAATTCTTGTCATTGTTACT
>JAWWEN010031066.1:0-15425 GCA_035582955.1 Sycophila texana | reverse complement strand
AAAGTTTGGCAATCGATAATTCTTGTTCACGATTTTTTCCATGTTGAGGGACACCTAAGGAACCGGGAAAAACTTGTGCCGTAGGTGTTCTTTCAAATTTTTTTTTTTTATTTTTAATAACCCAGTTGTTTGTCTATTTCCGTAGAATCCCACATATTCAAAATGAATAGTAAAAAAATAAATAAATAAAAAAAACGCACCCGATTACCAAATACAATTCTCCACTTGAAAATTCCGCTCATCGACGAATAAGTATACGTGTGCGCGACTCCTCGAGCGATGCGACGCTCTCGAGAGCAGCGCAGCGTCGCCAAAATCACGGGGGCGAAAGGTCGCGCCGCGGCGTTCGTCTGATCCCGGTCGTTCATGCGATTTTTCCTCCGCGCGCAAGACGATAAGTGATCGGGTTGTGCGAGGCGCGCCGTTCTCCTTTGACGAGTCGCGGGATCCGAATTTTCGCATCGATTGTCGAAGCCCGAAAAATTCGATTCGGCCCCCGGAGCGTCTTCCTACTTGAGCGTGCGATTCGCACGACTGAGCCGTTCGAGATGCGAGCGCGAGAGCTCGCATGTTTCCTCGCTTCGTAAGGTACGAACGGCTGAATGCATTTTATGGAATCGAGGGATGCAAGGATACGGGGAACACGAATTTCGTTTACGGTAATTTTATAGGGTTCCTTGTACGTTATTGCTTCATTTTTATCTCGGCGAATTTTTCGCTGCGAACTGCAGTTTCGTGCGATTTTTCGTTATTGCCTTAAGGAATATTTAATTGTCTATTTTCTCGGAATATCTTGTAAATAGAAGACTGAAGAAAAGGTTACATATTTTAATGGATCTTAAGATTTTTGTAATTTTATCTTTATTGCTCATATTCAAACATTAATAAATAAATAAGTTTGAATAAAAAGTTACTCTGTTAGTTCCACCTTCAAATGAGATTTTTTTTTAGTTCGAGCAGAAGATAAAAAATTTGTACGAATTTCACGAAAAGATAATAATAGTATGGAATTGTTTACTTGTGGCTAAAGTGAACTTTTGTATAAATGCGGAAGAAACCACTCGATAATCAAATAACATCTGTCATTTTATTAAAAATTTGTGGCAATGCCTATCGCTCCAATCGTGAGTCAGGTTATCATTTTTAGGCCACTCAAGGTTTTGAATGACCGTCGACTGTGTGTATACACGAGGCATCGAAGCGGTTGATAAACACGTTAAATTTTTACGCCACTCACGACCGTACGGCCTTTATCGCGACAGATAGTGCCCGTTATCAATCACACTATCAGTCTCGTGGTCACTCTTTCGCGTTAACACGATTCTATCGCTATATACCGCGGACATCATTTCGATTCACCTAAGGTGAATTCAATAAAATAACAGGAAAAATATACGTTTCATTCGGTTTATTCGTCAAATAAAATGAAATGATAAAAAATTAACTTGTTTTTAAATAGTTCTCTAAAATTTAATTAAGAATAAATTACTTAAATAAATGGATATAAATTTACTTAATTACGCCATTCAGCTTTGAATAATACCGATGTTAATTATTTGATCCTTTTAAACAGGACTTTAAAGAACACTTGTATCATATAATCATTTGCTAATTGATTTTATCGTTTGTTAATTAATATTCGATCTTTTTATCGATTGTCAACCTGGACATCATTTATATACCGTAGTTCTAAATTTCCATTCAGAGGACGTATTAGAAAAAGTTTTAACTATAAAAAAGCCTATATTAAAAAAAAATCTATAAATCCTTCAGTATACTCAGCTGCGTAAATGTAGATCAAAGTAGCTATAGTTCTCTTTGATTTATCGATAAAAATGCAAAAAACCAATCACTTTCGTATAAAAAAGTGACTGAAGTGTCTTTTTTCCCCATCCGTCAAAATAAGTATGAAACGTTTGACCTTAAGCAGCTGTATCAAGTCAATATCATTCATACAACTTCTCTCAGAAAAAAAAACTACAAAATGTCAAAAAAAAAAAAATTGGAAAAAGGCAAAAAGCTCTGAATCCGCCCCATCCATCTGCGGCGCACGTGGCGCGCAATGAAAAGCGCCGCGGCTCGTATCTCCGTCGGCTCGGCTTTGTGTCTTGCGCTCGTCCCCGACACTTATTTCATCGGTGCAGTGGCGCGCGGCCGATTTCAATTCGCGAGCTATCGCGCGATTGGTAATTAAGAGGAGTGCGCGCGAGCGCTGACGTAACGCGTCGCTTGCAATTCGCCCGCCGGGCGTATTTATTAGACTGCACGCGCGCGAGACTCGCGCACAAATAGACCCGATCGCTCGACGCGATTTCTTTTTAGCCAGCGATATCGTGATGGGATTTTTTTTTTTAACAGACTAATTTATTTATACGATTTCTTAAGATGCCGTGTTATATATTTTTTTTAAATAGATTTATTTATTAATTAAAAAATGAATGTTGACTATTATCGTATTCTCGATATGTATACAAGTGGATTAATTAGAAAGAGGAAAAGTTTCTTTTTAAAAAATGTTTTAATAACGTGTTATTTTTTACGACTGTTCGATTTTTACGACACCAGTTTTTATACTGTTTTAAAAGTAATATGCTTTTACAGCTCTTTTAAAATCTGCTTTATTCACTTTTCTTTCGAAATAAATTTTGATTATGTAATTCAAATAAAATTAACTAAATTTTTATGATAAAAATATTCTCCGAAGCTGAAATTCTCGCCATAATTTCGTGTACGAAAAACCGCAAACACACTTAAGCGCACATTATCGAAAAGTGGCGTTAAACGCCGGGAGGTCGCTGGAAAAGGTATACAATCTGGAGAGATTCCGGTGTAGCCCGGCGGGCGTCCTGCTTCCCGATACTATGTATATATACCTGCACACCTCGCCTTATTTTTCGCGGCGATCGCCTCCTATTCTTTTTCTGGTCACGTCGAATAATTTCGCGAGTCGCGAGAGCCTCGGCCTCGTTTTTCAAGAGATGCTCGTCCGAGCCGCTCTCGCAATGACGCCACTGAGGCTTCTTTTTCTGCGGGAGGCACTCGACGCTCTTTTTTGCTGACGGGATCGTAGAAACGATTAGTCACGGGTCGACGTAGCATCCGAGTTTTATCCGACGCTTTAGTGACAGACGCCTTGACGCCGACGTGTGCCGTGGTCGTCTTTTAATGTCGAGAGCTCGATAAGTCAACAAAGACGTGAAATTCTGCGGGAGTTTCTTTTTTTTTGTGTATTTCTCTTTCTCGCAGTTTCGGGTATAATAATGAGCGACGCTTAAGTCGACCTTCGGCCGAACAAATATTTAGGTAGCTGGAGATTCAAGGGTCCTTTGAGAAATGCTGAAGTTCAATTTGAACCGTTGTCCTTTGCACTCGGTTTAGAGTAAATTTGTATAATGACATACACTCTTTTTTTTTAATAATTCGATCCGTATATAAAATCCTACATACGACATACTCTTTTGTTCAATAATTCGATTCGTATATAAAATCCTACATATGACATTCGGTCAAAATTTAGTTCATCGATAATTTCAAGTCTACTCTAATTGAAACAAAAAAAAAAAAAAAATTATCAAGTCATAAATTAAAACTCCCCGCAGCTTGAGGCTCATTAAAAATCGCCTGACCGCCAAAGCGGCAGGTCGAACGGGGAATACGGCGAGAATCAAGCGCGAAAGACAAAGCGAGCCGGGGCTCAAAGGGCCGAGGCGGCAGGCGGAACGGCTCGCCTTCTCAATAAACGGCTCGTCCTGTCGCGCCGCTCGCGAACAATGGGACTAATTAACATCAATTTTCAAAGCGAGCCCTCCCGGACTGACCGACGCGAGAGCTCCAAGGCGAGCCGTAAATCCACGCGGAGCCTCGGGAGACGCGGACGGCGCGATAGGAGGGCTGCGGTAATCGCGGTGTATTTTTCGTGGGCGTGAACCGGACTCGTTTGTTCGTCGGGGTCGCCGAGGGTTGCGTTACGAGGTGACGATCGCTCGGCGAATGAAAGTAATTGGGGCTGTGAGGTTTAATGGAAAGCCGATTTTTCTTTTTTCGAGGAAAAAACGATGTTGACTAGTACATTCTTTTTGAATTCTTGAATATACATATAGCAAAGATTAATTTTATATTTTATTTTATTTCTTTTTATTATAGTGTGATTAGATCTACGAATCGAATAGATTTATTCAAAAGAACTCTTAAAGTGTAATATATTGAGCGAATTTTTTCATAAAAATGGTATTACGGTGAAGCTTTCCAAAAAAAATTACATGGAAAAACGTTTGCAAGCACTGGAAGCTTTTGCGTGAAAATCACTGTAATATTTTTCATCTGTACCTTGAACGCTTGGCAAAGCTGTGCAACATTTACAAGTAAAGCTCCACATAGTTACAGTAGAAAAAGCTTTCTTTCCCCACGTATAAAGGAAGCAAATGTAACAATTAATTCAATTTTTAATTTGCGCGTCAGCAATGAAAGGTACAGTTTCCTCGTGCATAAAAAAGAAGGACGCCTAAAATCCATATTGCCTCACATCGAGAAGTAGACATTCGAGAAGAGGACAAATGACGAAACTTGAAGCATGGAACACCTCCCGAAGAAGGAGGAAAAAAGAAGTCGCAACCCGAGGCGTGCGCCGTGGCCTCCTCGTTTAGCATCGTGAGAAAAAGCGAGGCCGGAGCTCTTTGGCGCTGGGAATTCGCTCGTGACCGAGCCGACGAGAGGCGCGCGAGCGAGCACCGGGAAGCCGCGGGGCGCATGACAGCCGTCAAAATAGCCCAGGTTCTCATGGGCGCGCGCAGAAACCGGCGTCCGCGTGACGCGCCGCAGACAAAGGTCCCGGCGCGGAGCCACCCCCGCGGCCCAATTTGTCGCGCGATCGCATCTAAATTGCCTTCGCAGGGCCCGTCGCCCCCATTGTCGCCGATCCGCGCTTGAATATGCATGCGGGCCGAGGTGTAGTTGCACAACCTCGCGGTTCCGCAGAGCCGCGATTACCGACGTGCGGACCTCGGGCTCGGGGCTTTCTCCACTACTGTGCGCCGGTGATCGGCTCCGAGGGGCGACAAAGAGAATTCGGAATTGGGCGGGAGGATGCAAATTATTGTGTATTGGGAAGGAGCAATATTTTTTTTTACTTCTGAATAGGGAAATGTATAGTTGTGAATGGGAATATTAATTATTTTATTTTACTTTTTGTTTTATTAATTTAAATCTACGAAATTTAAAAAAATAAATATAAAAGTTTTTATGATAAGAATTCTCCCTGTCAATTGTTTTTTTTCATGTAATTTTAACTGCACAGTAATTTTAATAAAAGTTTCTTTTCATTTCTTTTCTTTGCATTTCCGTATTAACGATTTCAATTAATTGTATTAATATTAAGCAACATCAAGATTAAGAATTAATAAAATTTGAACATTTTTAAAATACTTAATTGCTTAATTTAATCTCAGACGCCTATTTGTTATTGAAGTTCCTCATAAATAGGTCAAGATAAACAATAGATAAAGTGAATTTCAGTCATGCATGCAATTGAATTCTATTCTAAAAACTTTATCGCTCTTATTATATATCGTATCTCTTCCACGCTATCAGATTTAGCGATAATTGAATTTCAAGCGTTTAATGAATTTCCCCGAAGAATATGTTGCTCGAACCGCGCGTTATATATCGGTGCACTCCGAAGCCATAAGTATCACGATTTCACACTTGTTCATTTACGAATAATTATCTCACACTCTATATATCTTCACCTACTTACTTATGCTTCAAAAGATGCCTATAAAACTTTTCGAGAATCAATTATAAATTCAACCCGTACCAACCCTAAAAATACATCTCTTTTTTTTTTTTCAAAATTCATTACGACTCACTTTCTAAAGAAAAAAATTTTTTTTAGAAAAAAGTACCGTGGCATCTAAAACAACACGCCATCGAGTTTGCTGCAGGTGCAGCCGCGTGCCTCTCAGCCCATATCTAATCTTCACCCTTCTGTTTGCTCCTTATGCTCGCGCCGCTCCGAGAAATTCCTGGTCTCGCGGGAGCAGCCCGAGATGACCTGGAGGTCCACTTTGCCGGACCCGCCTCACGCCCCCTCGATTTTCCCTCTCCGACGGAATGAAAATTTCCGGGTCCGGTTCTGCTCTTGCCTTATCAGCGCCCTTCCGCGTTACGCTGCCTTTCTTGTACCTGCACGAGTTTTGGAAGCGTTTCTTCAGTGCGAAGGTCTTAGGAGCTTGATAATAGTAATGAAGTTTTCCAGTCGGGGTGTGAATCATATCGGAAGTCGGTCAAAATATAATTTATAAAGAAAATATGCATGAAATATATAAATTAAATGAATGACATTTTAAATGCATCGATCGTACCAACACTTAGAAAAGGGGAATTCAAGGTAATTTCAATAACTTTTTTATTCAGGATTAAAGGAAATAACCATTTTATTTATATAAAAAAAAATGATTGTATCACGTACGAATACGGACGTAAGCTTTTATTGAATGACTTCACCAGCAGTCGGATATTTTTAAAAATGATCCGCGCACTCGAGATCTAACTTATTTTTGAGACAGAAATTCCTCTGTACACTCGAACATCACCTACGAGATAAACGATTTAATTTTTCGCCTCGGGAAAATAATTTACAACTCAGAATTGCGATAAGCAGTTAATAATTTTCAAAATAGCGCACGACGTACTCACATCCAACGCGATAAACTTCAAATTACCGGCAATTAATCTCGCGCCGCTGATACAAAAAGGCATAGCAAGATGATTTTTTTTTCTTTCTCGAATAAATTTTTCCACCTCCCGGCGTTTACGTAAACGTTTATCTCGCGCGCGTAAAATTAATTTTCCCACAACAAAGCGCACAATGGGCAAAGCGGAGTTTCCAGGCGTCACTCTGCGCGCTGAATCTCAAGTAACAGAGCGAGCCGCAGCCTTTACACGTCCGCCTCTTTTCAAATCCGCTAAATCAGTCCGCTTCCTCGGGCGGACGTCGCTTTCCATTCGGTCCGCGCCGCTCGATTTGATCCATTCTCGCCGCGGTTCCGCTCTATTTTTCTAGCCCCTTCCCTCCCCTTCCCATTTCCCTGGAAATTCGTTATACCCGAGACTCGAGGCGCGATCGTCATTCCCTGTCTGTCGCGCATCTCATTTCCTCCATCCGCCCCCGACTCCTTTCTTTCTCTCTCTCTCTCTCTCTCTCTCTCTCTCTCTCGCTCTAAAGGATCCATCCATCTCTCTCCGACGCTCGCCGGCCTTCTCTGTCTCTCGCATTCAACAAGTCAATTTTCGCCTCGTCCCCGTGCACACATCCGCGCGCATATATACCTGCTCCGTCCTCCCCGGAAGTTTTATCTGCACCGAGATTGAAATTACTGTCTCTCTCCGGCGGAGGGGGGAAGGAGTTCTCCGTGGCCCGAGGGTGTCCCCGGTCGAAGTTACGCGCCGAACTTTTCCTTTCTTTCGTTGTCCCTATCTGTGCAGTTTTTTTCTTCACGAGGAGCCGCCGGGGCCTCCTACTGTCGCGTCCCGCGTGCTTAATTTCACCGGAGGGTCGGTGAATTAAAAAAGTTTCTCTAGCCTCCACGACCCCCCTTGGCTCTCTCGATCGGCTGTTTGTTCCTTCGTAGAGTCTCGGGAGGTGCCTCTACCCGTGCGTCTTGCTTTGGCCATTCAAATCGTCATCACACGTTTGATTAAGTTTCTCGGTGAGGAGGAGCCTGCAGTATTATTCAATTTAGAAAAATGGGAATGAATAATTTTAGTTTTTATAGGGGTAGCATTATAAATATCGGTAGAAAGTATGCATTTTTTGTTTCCTCCTACAGGAAGCTTTTTTTTAACATACTTTTTGTATTCTTTTAGCTACGAAGTAACTGTTTTTAAACTGCGCAAGAAAAATTTTCTCACAAAAAAAAAAATGTAATTGATAATGCACATTGGCATAAAAAATGCAGTATGTACAAAGGGCTAAGTAACCCTTCTTTATAAAACAGAATTTTTCAAAAAAAGCTCACTTTACAACTTTGATACACTGTCCACTATCATAATTTTTTTCTAAGTAATTTGACTTCAAGATGAAGCTAAAAGTCGCTTATTAACTATCGCACTTCCAAGTTGAAACCCTACATCTTCAGTTCCGTCGTTTTTTTTTTGCCACAATTCATGCGTTCGGAGATGTTTTAAGGTTTCCGCGCCGTAAGTTATCTTGACAGCTTCAAAAGTATTTTTTCTTCTTTTTATCGGATTTAGATTCTTGCAGAAGCAACTAATACGTCGAGCAGAAGCTTCAAAGTACAAACGCACGGAGAATCTACAAAAGGCAGCGAGCCTGCAATAAAACAGTAGCAGAAGGCACTAAAATTTCCTAGAACAAAGTTTCACGATTATCCAAACAGCGCAATAATCCTAAATGCCCCGTAAGCAGGTATTAACTCCCGTTGATTAAGCAAACACAAAGCGATCCCAAAATAAAGCCTCCCACACGGTAGACCCGCGGCAGTCATTATCATTACTGCCACGTCGTTAAACTACTTGTAATAAAGTAAAATACATAAAATACGCGTCACGCCGGATTACCGGGTCTCCTCGACTCCCAAATATGATTTATTTTTATGGTGGGTGTGTTCTGCTCTCAGCTGGAGGTATGACCGCGGAATCGAATTCGCGCGATCAAGGCCGCGTAAAAATGCGCGCGTTGCGCAACGCGATTTTTTTTTAGGAGGTCATTAAACGCTGGCTGCTCTCGTGTTTGCTCTTTTAATCTTAGGTGGCTTCTCGCTGCGCCGATCCTTGCCATGCTTCGTTTTTTTTTCACTTTAGTTGAGTTCTGGGCTTCGCGAGCTTCGAGATATTCTGCCGGGGGACATAAAGATGTGAAGACTTGCAATTAAAATTTTTAGTTTATCACGTGCTACACTACGTGACTGGTGAAAATGAGAGATTTATTTTATTTATTATCATTGTAAATGGACTAAATATCCCTAAAATCATGTAAATAAACTATAAGAATTATTAAAATGAATTTTTGTTTGTGTATCTATTTTCTTCCTGATGGAAAAATAAAAATATAGTAATTTTTACTTGAGGACAAAACAACTTGCGGTCGTCAATTTACATTTGATTTTTCTACGCAATACTATACACTATTCGAGGATCGAGATAGAAAGTGATTTTTTTTTCGGTCAAGTTTAGGCAAAGAAAGCAAGTGATAGCGATCATTTCTGTATCGAAAGTAAAATGACTGCTCGATCGGAAAAAAGGACCATTACCTTGTTTTTTTTTTTCAGCAAAACGTAGCAGAAAAAAGTCGTAAAAGTTGGATGAATAAGCAGCGAGACCAGGGCGATAGAAAGTAAGAAAGAATTTTCACTCGAAAAAAAAAGAAAAGAAATACGAGACGAAGGTAATGGAAGGACCGCGAAAGTCGTTCAAATTGTGCAACTCGTGAACCCCGTAAACTCGAGACAAACTCCGCCGGACTAAAAAGTACATTCCGAGCGAACTGCGCGAGAAAAACGCGGGGGAGAGTGTAAAAAAGGCGCAAGAAACGCGCGATATAGAGAGACAAAAAAAAAATGAAAAGTCAACTGAAAAGTGTATAAGGGAAGAAAGAGTCGGACTCTCCTTATGAAAGAGTGGAAAATCGTTGACCTCGTTTCTGCCTCTCCTCAAGGCTCTTTTTTTCTCTCTCTCGTGCCGACGTATTTCTTTTGTAGGCTCTTTCCGTCACACCGCGGCGACCAACCAGTTTTCCGTGAGCATAATACGAATAACAGTCGGTAGATAATAATGCCTCGGTCGCTCGCGTCAAGTGTACGTTTCTCCGCTCTTTTTTTTCCTCTCCCGTCTTCTTCCGCCCCCCTCCCCTTTTATCTCGGAGTCGAGCACCTCGCGAGCAGCCAGTGTCAATCCACCTTGACGGATGGCTCTTGCGGCAATCGCCTTCGTGAGCCTCGTCGATGCACTTTTTTTCTCTTACCCAGCGAGATTAGAAATGGGCCGAGTTTTAGAAAAAAAATGTTTCGACTCTTTCGCTTCTGGAACCCATTATTACGTGTGCTGCAATCAACTACGAAAATAGTTTAGTGTATAAAAAACATTCTCCTTAGAAAAAAATTAAGCAGAAATTTTATTCTGAATTTATGAAGATTTAAGACAGATAATTTCTGGAGATTTTCCTCATAATTTATGCAGAACTTTCTTGTAAGGGTCGACTCGGTGTAAAATTAGTTTCGAGTTGAATGTAGTTCACGAAACGTCGTTCTTAATTACGTAGACTTTGAACATTTTTATTATATCGATATTTTAATTGAGTGGTCGCGCGGTGATAGGTCGACTTCAATTTTCACAAATTAATCAAGCGTCGACTCGCGTTAGTCATCCGTTCCCTCCGATTAGCTAGAAGCAAATTTTTTTTTTTTTTTTTTTGCATAAAATTACTTGATAAGAGCACACTCCACGGACAGTCCCCGTGAAAACTGTCCGTTCGATTTTCACACTGCCCCGGCGAATCGAAATGGGCCGTAAGGAAGCCGCTGAGCTTGGATCTATCGGCGACAAATGCGGGTAATTTTAGCGGCCGGGATGCAATAAATATCGGCCGCGCCAAAAGTAGTTTAAGGCCTGGTGTGTGTGTGCGCGTGCGCGTGCGCGTGTGCGTGTGCGTGTGCGTGTGCGTGTGCGTGTGTGTGTGTGTGTGTGTCTGTGTGTTGAAGCGCACCGGTATACCCGGTACTATCAGTCGCGGCACTCCCGACCCGATAGCGCAAAGTGGAGTAGCGAGGAAAACGCACCGGGGTGCTTGCATCATTGCCACGAGCGTAGCATCAATTCATTATATCGATAGTGCGCCCGGGAATTTTATCGCTGTTTGCGCGCTCCTTTCTCCTCTCCCGTCGCTTTCCTACGCCGAGGTTTGATTCCCCCCGCGAATTATTTATGTCAATAGCACGGAAATTACTTTTTTCTATGCACTACGATGGAGGTTGAAAAATTTATTCATTCGCAAAATTCTTATCGTTGATCAACTAAACAATAATAATAATTGACTTTTTTAAATAAGTATTTATCTTTTTTTTACTATCTTACTTGTATAGTCTTTTATTTATATTTGAATAATTAACGTTTGTCATATTTTCAAAAAAAAAAGTTCTACGTGTCTTGTTGCTTCACCGCTCGTCTCATACTTCCCGAAGATACTTCTTCATTCTTGACTAGTAATACAGGATCCTGGAAAAGTACAAAGCAACTTTCACGCACAAACCCATTTCCCGAAACTGGTTAAAAAAAAAAAGAAAAAAAACCGCGGGCGTCTTGTGCGTCACCGGACACCGTGATAGTCATCTCGCATGTTCAACCGACCCGAACAGTAGGCCCCCTCCCCCCTTGAGTTGTAATTCATCTCGTATCCCATCGAATCCCCCGCACAGCCAGCGGGGGCTTCCGCCCCGCCGAAATTCGTCGCGTCTGACTCCGTATATATTAGACAGAAAAGCGTTCCACCGCGAGTGTTTCAATTAACCGCCGATGAAGCGGAAAGTCGGGACACCCCCCCGCTAATTCCGTCGTTAGCGTCGCCTTCTATACGACGGGTCGCGCCTACCTGCTAACGAATTCGGCTGGAACGCCGTAGAAGCCGTTCTCCGTGGATCGCTATTAGCGTCGCGACGATGTAGTCCGTCGCGTCGCTAATGAGTGTTTCTCCTTGGGATGAGGCGCCGTCGGCTAATTATGCGTTTGTTTTCGGAGGCGCGGATGTCTCCGCTCGTTAATAACAGTTCGCAACGTAATCCGGTAATTGCTGGATAATTTTTTTCTCGTTGGGTAAGGAGCGTAGCTGGAGTGGTTATACCCGATGACGTTTACTAAAGTAGTCTGAAGAGGATATACCAGAAAAGGACACTTTTGTTTCTATGCATAGCATCGTTAAGAAATAATAATGCATTATCCATGGTGTTTTTTTTTCTAATTTAACTTTAAAATAAATAGTGACATATTTAGTAGATTTATTTTTATTAATAAATACACTTTCTAAAACTTTTTTTTTATATCCAAGAAAATTTCATCATCAAAATGCAAAAACTCTTATACTTTATTCTTCATTTGCATAGAGTAAAGAGTATATCAAGTCAAGTGTTCTTACTGAAGTTAATATTAAAATTTGAACAATTATTAGAGAGACAATGAGTTGCCTACTTTAAAACTGTTATCTTCTGTATTAAATATTATATGTACGTTTTGCATGAGAATTTTAAGACGTAGCGAGTAATTTCGATTTAAAATATGTTCTAAGTTACCGTGAAAAGAAGATGAAAAAGTAGTCTAAGGCGCACGGCGGACTATCGACATTTTTCTCCTCGTAAAAAGTTTTTATATGGGGCTCTATTCTTTGTCCTTGCGCACGAGATGTCTGGAATTGATTCTCATATTACATTTCGCTATGACATGCTGCATCGCTTCACTAAAATTAAATTCGCTGAATTTTATGCAGAGATTGTAAATTTATGCTGACTTAACTTTCAATTCTTTTTTAATGCACAAATACTGCCAGTAATAACCGCAATTTTATTATTATTTACTATTGTATTTACTACATTCGCATTGAAAAATGAGTGATTTTATTGATTTATTTAAATAACAAATAGGCAAAAGTCGCCTATTACATTTACATTTATTTAGATAATTATTTACATTTATATACAAAATATAAAAAACAATATTAATCTACAGTATAATCAAAACATTAGACTAGAAAGACTAATTAAACTAATTAACTAAGTTTTAAAACAACACGTTTATCGGCCACCGAAATTTAAATTTTGATATCAAAAAAGTAAAGCGCGATCTATCAAACAGCATATATATGTACATACATACATCCTGCTCTTCCAAAAAGCAGATAAAACATTCAGGCTCGTCTCTGGACGATATCGAGCACAAGCATTCATCCCCGCGCATTTCGTAAAGTCCGAACTTGAAAACTCCCCACTATACAACAAGAAAGAGAGAAAAAGAGCGAGAGCCGGGCCAATCTCCATCGGCAAACAAATCGCCTTCGAAAGAGCGCCGCTCTCCCCGGGGAGAGTACCCCGCGTCGCCGCGCGGAGCGTCGCGCTCTCGAGCGCCCTCAACCCGCGGCGGCCGCGGCGCTCGACCGTGGCGCTGCGGTCGCTTGGACCGTGCCGCGGCGCGGCCGGCCGCGGAGATCGCGCTCGGCGTCTGCGTCGGCAGGACGTGTTCCCCGAGCGAGAGAGAAGTAGTCCCGGCCGCCTTGTGTGTGCACCTCCCGCGTCCGACGCTCGCGCACTGCAGTCGGCAGCCGCCGCCGCGAACTGGCCATCGGAGTGTGAGTGTGCTTTTTTTCTGTGCGCGAAACGACGAAGGGCAGCGTCGCCCGCTGCAGGAGCAGAGCATAGTGTTCGCCGCGAGTGAGGAGCCGCGGCGCGGCCTTTGTTTACCGCGGCGATGCCGCGAGGCTGACGGGCCGACAGTACGTGACGTACAGTATATGTACGCATCGCATCCGCGAGCCTCGTGTCGTGTTGGATCGTAGACGCGCGCGAGGGGATGGTGGCGCGCGGGGCCCGCTCGGCCGCGTGTCTCGCAGCCACCGTGCGCGACACCGTCAGGCGCCGGTGATGCCCGACGCCCCCTGAGCGAAGCGCCCCGAGAGCGTCTTGTCCGCGCGCTTTTTTTCTTGGTGCCCGTCTTCTTCGGTTTTTTTTTTGTTGCCTGTTCTTTTGATATTCTGTGCGACGAGCGCGCCAGCCGCGCGCGGTCCAGCCACTCGAGCAGCAGCCCACCATTTGCCCGCGGCCAGCAGCAGGAGTCATGAGACGCATAAGCGGTAAGCCATGCTCGACTTTACATTAGTGCACGGAGGTGCTCTCGCGGTTATTTATTCCCGGGAGAAAGTTGCTACCGGACGCGAGGAGCGACAACTGCAACGTCCTCACCTCGATAGTTTCTTCTTTGCCGTGTCTTTTTTTTTTTCTTTGGGGAGGTTTGAGGATGATTTGGGTGAATTTTGTGTGAAATTAGACAAGAGTCGAGTGACGTTCGGGAGTCGGGAGTGGAGATGAAGGGAAGATGCAGGCGGTCGAGGCCGTGGAGCGGATGAGGTCATTGCTTTTAGGAGGGGGATTTTTGGGGTCCTTTGGGTAGTTATTTCTTTTCCTTTGCTCGAGTTTGCCCTGAAAGAATTGAGGGGGTGATATGCTTCATCTTATTGATTTTAGACAGTCGTTTGATAAATTTTTAAAACATCGCTCATTGTCTCTCATCGAATTACGTTGAAAACTGTATGGATATTGTGAGGAATGCGAGTTTTATTTTTTTTTTTGTGGTATCGAAAAAAAGTAAGGAAGTTTTAATTTAGTGTTTTAGTGGAATGTAAATGACGAGCCGAAGTCGTGAAGCTATACTTCTCATTAATTTCTAATCAGTTGGCCTCCAGAAAATGTTGTTTATGCTCTGGTTGAAAACTGTACGATTAACACGTGTGTTATAATGTCATTATTTACACTGATAAAATATATTTGACAATAACAAATAATGAATCATGAAACATTTTATTTGCGAATTTAAATTATCACAACGCACTATAGTATATTAATTAAGTCGAATAGGTACGCGTACATATTTACAAGCATTATACGCGTAAAAATTTTTTACTGGTAAAAGTTTAAGTACTTCCAATTAAATGTTCGCGAAAAGAAATCTTTGTTCTTCCGGCAAAGGAGTATCAGCGCTAAGAACAAAAATTGTTAAGCTAAGTAAAAATAAGGATATCTCGTAAAAGACTTAAACTCTGGCGGTAAAATTTCTTTTCAACTCCTGAACTCGCTAACCAAGTTTTTTTTCCTTCTCAAAAGGTGCAAAAGTTGAATATCTTCACTTCTTGGCCGTAGAATTTTAATTTCAACCAAGAAAACTTCGTTTCTGTTCCTTAAATACGAGAAAGGGAGAGAAAAAAAGGGGAAAATTAGTTCGAAACTTTCAAGGTAAGCGTTGCGTAAGATCTCGACTCTCGGATAAAGTTATAGAATAAACCGTCTATTACCCGACAGTTACAACGAGCAAATCAATGCGATAGGCTTCAACTTTTTTTTAATCGATATAAAATAAAGTTTTCATAATTACCGTGATAAGATAAATAAACGATCGAGCGCACAACGAGTGTATAGGTATAACTAGGCACGTATCTATATACAACGAATAAACAAAATAAGCGCTCCAGTAACAATACATCATTCTACATGTAGAGTGTATTGTAAAAATTACTTTTCTTTCCGGGAAAGTTGTCATAGGATGACATTCTAAAAGAAATTATCATACTTTTTAATATAATTGGAACGAAGTTCCTTATGTCGCGTTACGGCGCAGGGGCTACACGAAGAAAAGTGTAATGCAACGGAAACCCGACA